>OV049924.1:306174778-306407303 GCA_920104205.1 Eupeodes latifasciatus
AAAGACATTAATGAGATAGTTCATATAGACATTTATTGTATTAATAAAACAAAATACTTAACTTCCATTGACAAATTTAGTAAGCTAACTACAGCTACATACGTTCCAAACGTTTCTCATGAAACCTTAGAAGAAACAATTTTACAACTATTAGCCACAAATGGTAAATCAAAAAGATTCATTATGGATAATGAATTTAACTTTCCAAGAATTATTAAATTATTAGAAGACCTTGACATAGAAGTACATTTTACTAAACCAAACAGTCATACAGGGAATTCAGACATTGAAGTCTTTCATAGAACATTAGCTGAAAAAATAAGAGCAATCCTAAACGGAAAAACGAACCCTAGTATACATGAAATTCGAGTAGCTGTTCACAAAGCTAATCTTTTTTATAATACTTCGATACATTCTACTACTAAGCAAAAACCATATGATATACAGAAAGGCAATGTAGATAAAAATAAACTTCATGATCTAATGATCAAAAACAAAACAAAAATAATCGATAGATTAAATACTAATAGAGAGGAATATAGTGAAAATAGAACGGAAGGGTTTGTTAAAAATTCTAGAACAGAACGTCATAAAACAGCACCAAGATACAAATACAATAAACTCGAAGATCAACACACGAAAAATATCCAAAAGGAAAGAAAGAGTAAGCAAATAAATCAAGACAATTTAATCAAAGCTAGCCAAATGAACAGAAAAACCCAGAGAAGAGTTTTAGTTTAGTGTCAAATACAGATAGAGGAAGACGTACGAAAATGAAAAGTCTCGTGTTATTATTCAATATTATTGGCTTAATAAGCAGCAAATTAATTATTGAAGAAGTAATAAACAATAATGGTTACGCGGTAATCAAATATGACGAAGTAAACATAGTAAACGAATTTAATTTTATAATGCATATAATTAATTTAACGGAAATAAAAGTGTTATTAACAAAAACAAACAAACAGTGGTTAGAACAAAAGAATTTTATAGTGAAATCTCCAGAAGATATTATAATTACAACACACATAGACAGTGAACTAAATTTAATTGAAGAAGAACTAAAAAGCATTAAAGGTCATAAACCCCATATACGAAAAACAAGAAGTCTTATTAACATAGGAGGGAGAGTCTTAAACTTTTTATTCGGAACTATGGATGATGAGGACAAAATAGAAATAGAAAACAGATTAAAAACACTAACCATAAATAATCACGAGTTAATAATTAATAATAATAAACAGGTAGATATAAATAATCAACTTCAACAGGAAATAAAAACATTAAAAAATTTAATTGATACTAAAATAAAAAAATATTCCGGTTCTGAAGAGAAATTTAAACAATTAGAAAAAAGAATTATAATTCTAGAGTATACTAGAAGAGTTGATAAGTTGAAAGAAATCGTTGAAAAAATACAAAATATCATTTTAGCAAGTAGATTACAGATAATGACAAATAGTTTATTAACGGCGGAAGAAATAGAAAATTATGATATTGATTTGTTCAAACTTAAAAACATTAAACTCTCTATAAGTGAATATGATAATGATCTTTTAATTTTTATAATTCAAATACCAGATCAAATTTATAGTTTTGATAAATATCTTATAACGTCTATCCCCAACGAGGAAAATATTGAATTAGAAATAGATGATGAAAATATTATAAAAATAAATGATACTTTTTATAAATATCTTGAAAATAAAGAATTAAAACATCTTAAAACCTATACTAATTGTATAAATAAAAATAATTGTCTTAAAAGAAAGAATGAAAAAAAAATATTGTAAAAGAACTTCAAAATGGAATATTAATTGTTAAAAATAGCAACTCTAAAATACAAAGTTCTTGTGATGAAAGAAAAGTTATTCCAATAAAAAGAAATGTATTAATAAATTTTGAAAACTGTAAAATCAAGATAAACGAAAAAGAATATGTTAACAAACATTCAATTTTAAAACAACCAATAAATATTTATGTGGAAGATAATTATAATTTAACAGACATTAACTTAAAAATTGAAGATTATAATATAACAAACATTGAAAATATTAAAGAAATAGTAGAAAAAGTTTCTGACCAATCCTATATTCACTTTGGTGTAAATATATTTGTAATTGTTATAATTTGTATTATACTTATAATTCTATACAAAAAATTGTTCCAGGAGAAACAAAAATCAAAGGGGGGAGGAGTTATAGAATTGCTTCCCAATCATAACAACCAAACCATACCAAGCGTATTCCATATCGCTTAATAAAAATACCATTAAATATTAAATGCCCAACAAGCATATTTCATTGAACATAATTTATGTGAATAGACATAAAATATTAAAAGTATTGTAAGCAAAGAATGCCTAACAAAGAATCTCCCACAGATACAGAATATCCAAACATAAATATAAAATCAAACTAATGTAAACAAAAATCTTCAACGATCAAAAATCAAACTAATGTAAACAAAAATCGTCAACGATCAAAAACAATAAAATTGAATCATCATAAAATATGATGATAATGCATGTGTACCAATACACACATATTTATAGTCTGTAAGAAGAAATCAAGATTATCAAAATAGTATAAATAAGCAGGATTTTTCCTGACAATAAGTTCAGTTCCATCTTGAAACTCCTACGTATAGCAGAAGATTTCCCCCCACCAGTGGTAAGGGATCCGATGCTCAAATTAATAAATAAAATACTTGTTTAAAATTTTAATCTAGCGTTTTATTTTAAAATCTTTTTAAAAAAATCCCGGAGGATTTAAAATACAAAATTCGTGCGTGCGTGTGTACATACGTTCGTACGTTCGCGACGTTTTTTTCGTCGTCCATAGCTCAAGAACCAGAAGAGATATCGACTTCAAATAAATTTTTTTATACAGATAATAAGGCAGAAAGATGCAGAAAGGGCTCTCAAGAAAATTGCGTTGGTGTTTTTTTACCATAGCAGTTTAAAAAAAAAGGTGAACATTTTAGTTATCCCTAAATATCTCATGAACCAATGACGCTAGACTTCAATTAAATTTTATATTATATATTGTAACGTGATACAAAACAAATATATTTTTAATAAAAAATCCAACTAACGGTTTTTTTATAAATCAAAAAAACTGAAAAAAAAATTTGTTACCTCGAAAATTTTACGACTAAAATATGATTTCATCTCCAAAACAATTTTGTGCAACGAAGAATAATGTTTTTGACATCTGATAAAATTTTGAGAAAAATCTAATTGACAGTTTTTTTTATAAGAAATAAAAACCTAAAAAAAACATTACTCAAAGTTGGTAAAAATTGAATTTCGACTCAAATATCTTTTCAAAACTTTGAGATATTAGATTTAAGCTACTTTTATCTTTTAAATAATATAGTTTCCAACATTGAGTAAAATTTTGAGAAAAATCTAATTGACAGTTTTTTTACAAAAAATAAAAACCTAACAAAAAAACAATACTAAAACTTGGTAAAAATAGAAAATATTGTTTACGATATTCAGTAGTTTTTTTAATAAAAATCCAACAGTCTGTTTTTTCATAAAAAAATAAAATCTACAAGAAATAGTACGCAAATTTGGTAAAAATTGATGTTCGGTTCTTGATATCTCTCAAATTAATTTCATTCATCTAATTTATAAAAATATAAGAAATGCTACTAAAATTGGTAAAAATTTTTTTTCGACTGAAAATCTATTTAACAAAACCAGATTTTCAAACTAAACTATTTCTTCATATGAAAAATATTGTTGGTAATTTTGAAATATTTAAGAATAATTCAACTGACAACTTTTTTAACCCAATACGAAAACCTACAAACTTTTGAGCAAGACAAATCGACAGACGGGATGGGAAGTTATCAGTGTGGGTCGCATCCCAGCTTCTTTTTTTTTTTTTTTAGTTCCGTGTAATCTTGGCCGTACTATCTATTATTCAAGTCCCAAGTGCGAAATCTTGTCAGAGGCTTGAGCAACATTTTTAAAAGCCGAGCATATTTGTTTTTCTGCAAGTGTCCTTTTCACCACATCCGTATTTCGATGTGCTTGGCCTATCTTGGAATATTTATTTCTAAATCCAAACTGATGGTTTGAAATTAGTCTTCCTTCTTCTATTATTTTCCTGGGCCTATTAAGTACCAATTTTTCGAAAACTTTCGCTATAATTGGTATATAAGCGAGATTGGTCTGTAAAAAGTTATTTCAGTCACAAGAATGGCTTCTGCAATTTTGTAATGATTTGATACGTACCTAAGCTTAAGGCTTTTAAATCCCTATATAGAACTTTTTATATTAAAAACTACCCAAGGGTCTTATATCTTTTGATGTCATCATTAAGATTGTCTACAACTATCTGATGTACAAATTAAAAAGACACACGTCAAATCCTGTGAGTCTCATTTTCAAAATAAAAACAAAAAACCTGAACAAAATAATCCTTTTAGTCCTCCTTGCCTTACAATGAATGTATCTACTTTCAAATGTGTTTTATCTATTGGAGTGTGTATAGTGCAGGTATGTGAAAAATAAATGAAAACATCTGGCTTATTATGTGAATAAAGCTACCTTACCTCTTCTTTGAAACTACACACATCCCACTGAAAACATTCAGTTCTAGCTTTTTAAATGACAATACGTATCTATCCACAAAGATACAACAGAAGAAAATTTCTTTTTGGATCTACGAGGACTTCCACTCTTAAAGTACCAACAAACATTACGCAATGCAAACAACACCTTAATCAATTCACGCTTAACATCATGCCTGAGGACTTGAACTGATAAAGGTGTGTTTTTGAATTCCGGAAAAGCTTTTCTCCTATAATCACTTTGAAATCCTATAGTTTTCTTTCATTTAAACTCGTATATAGCAAGAATAACAATCCCACTCAACTATAAGGAGTCGGAGTCAAGCCACATTTGATCGAAGGAGAGACGAAGGAGTCAAAAAATTGTGGGAAAGGTGGCATTTGAACGTACGAGTAGGTAAGGTACCTATAATCAAATGATTCCATACTGTATCCTCTTTTCTTCATATTATGGCTGACGCATCCTGGTTTTGTTACCTTTATACTCTATACCTGGTTTCTAGTGTCATAAAGTGTATCGTTAATTAATCACATCACACGAGATCGAGCTTGCGGGATTGGTGCAACTTAAAATAAAGTGAATTTTACCAGCTGTGACAAAAATAATTGCAGTGCTGAGAAAAATATGCTAAGAAATATTTTATTGTTATAAAAGTGACTGCCAACGCTCAGTGGAAATAGAATTCAAGAGCTTTTTCATAAGCCCCCACCCCTTCCTTCGAGACACATAAAATTAGTCATGTATTTTGAGATTCCAACGAGAAATTGCCAAAAAATAAACGATCCGCTGTAGTAGTTAATATATTTGAAAGTTGATACAATTGAACATTTTTCAGAATAACTTAAAACAAAATTGTAAAAATTTTATTGAACTTCAGATCAGAACTAAATTTAACTAAAAAATATTAACAATTTTATAAAGGATATGTTAATAAAATATTTGAACCAATTTATATTTAATTAATTAAAGCTCTTTAAAATAAGCACTGAAGGAAAGGTCTTACATCTTCACATAGTTACACTTTTAGACATATAGCAGTTAAGGCATTTTAGGATGCAGTTAGATTTCCAGTCTACAAAAAAGGATCATTGATGCAAGCTTTGAACTACCGTGAAATTTCTCTTCTTATCGCAACTTATAAGATTTTTACAACGCTGCTACATAAGCGGCTCACAACCTGCATAGAAACAGGGAAAGTTTTGAAAAAATTCCAAGCGTTCGACACGTTTAATCGGAACTTTCTGACTCGTTCGCAACAACAACAGGTGTGAGGCAGGGTTGAACATTTTCACTTTTCATCACCTTCCTGGTGGCGTCGATTTCGCAGGAGTTTGTACCAAAACTTTATTATTAACTTCCCATAGGAAGTTATTGTAATCGCTCCGATTTGTCGAATTGAAAATGTTGACATTTCTCGACGTTTCAAGGTTCCTAGGGTCGAAATAAAAGATTTTTAGAGAGATGTCTGTGCGCGCGTGTGAACGTACGTTCGGGAAGTTTTTTCGTCGTCCATAGCTCAAGTATAGATATCGACTCCAAATAAATTTTGTTATACAGATAATAATGCAGAAAGATGCAGAAAGGACTCTCAACAAAATTGCGTGGGTGTTTTTTTTTACCATAGCAGTTTAGAAAAAAGGTGAACATTTTGGTTAACCCAAAATTTCTCACGAACCAATAACGTTAGAGACTTGAATTAAATTTTAAATTACATTATTATATATTGTAACGTGATAAAAACTAGTATATTTTTGAAAAAAAAATTCACTTAACAGTTGTTTTTATAAATCAAAAAAACTGAAAAAAAAATATTTGTCACCTCGAATATTAAAAAAAAAACCTAAAAAAAAAAACATTACTTAAAATTGGTAACAATTGATTTTCGATTCAAATATCTTTTCAAAAACTTCAAATTATGGCTTCAAATTAATTTTATCTTATAAGAAATACTGTTTTCAACATTCTGTTAAATTTTGAGAAAAATCAAATTCACAGTTATCTTACAAAAAAAAAAAACCTAAAAGAAACAATATTAAAACTTGGTAAAAATGTATTTTGGACTCAAATATCTTTTCAAAAATTGAAAACATTGGCTTCAAACTAATTTTATCTCACAGAAATCTTTTTTTCTACATTCAATAAATTTCTTATAAAAATCCAACAGTCATAAAAAAATAAAAACTACAAAAAATAGTACGCAAGTGCTACTAAGATTGGTAAAAATTGTTTTTTGACTAAAAATCTCATTAGCAAAAATAGATTGTTAAATCAAACTATGTCAGCATATGCAAAATATTGCTGCTAATTTTTAAATTTATAACTGATAATTTTTTTAACAAAACACTAAAAGCTACAAACCTTTTAAGCAAGACAAATCGACAGACGAGATGGGAAGTTATCAGTGGTGGTTTCCATATTCCCCAGAAACTTTGAAACTCATTCATGCTTAACTGATTATACCACTACTGCAGTTTATGGAACTTAATTGTTAACAGACAAAAGTCCAAAGTTGTGGTTTAAAAAAAAATGCACGTATAATGGTGAAACTATTGACTGTTTCAGTGAATAAAAATACGTTGGAGTAATCTTTTCAAGAAATTTGAGCATATGGAAGAGCAATTTACAGAAAAATTGCAAAAAGCAAAAACTGCCATTAATTGTTCTGGGAAAATAAAACATTGCACATAGCGACAAATTCAAAGTGTTTGAAGCGGTAGCTGAAAGTATACTTCTGTGGGGTTCCAAAAAGTATAACAATGTAAAAAACTCTTAAAACACAACGTTAAGAAAATATTTCGACTACCATCGAATGCGCAAAATAACGTTATCATGTTAGAAACA
This sequence comes from Eupeodes latifasciatus, assembly GCA_920104205.1. Lineage (NCBI taxonomy): Eukaryota > Metazoa > Arthropoda > Insecta > Diptera > Syrphidae > Eupeodes > Eupeodes latifasciatus. The sequence continues at coordinate 306,182,208 of OV049924.1, forward strand.
GGGGTGGAATCGGCTAAGGTGATTGTTGATAAATGACAGTCAAAATAATCGAATTCGATCTATATAAGGTGATAGTCAAATTGATACCTAAAAAGCTGTCAAAACAAAAATTTGATAGTCATTTTCCTACAAACACGTCGTTACTGAAAAGAGCTACCAGACGCGTACAAAAAACGAATGGAAATTTTTGTCAGCTACATTTTTAAAGTATAAAAACACATTCTTGTGACGAAAAAAGCTTACGACATTCGAAAAGAACACAAGAAAAGTAAGAATATTATTAAAACACACCCAATTTAATACTTTTTAGATATTTTATAGGAATCATTTTAAAATTTCACCATAGCAACAATAATTTGTGACAATAATTATAATTTGAAATTGTTCAATCGAATTGAATTGAGTTAAATCATCTTACAAAGACGGAATTGATGTGATAGTCAAATTTGATTATCAAAAATATGATAGCCAATTATCACCTTAGCAGATTCCACCCCAGATTTACCGTTAAAGTGCACTTTCTGCAATTTAAGGAAAAAAGGAAGACAAATTTCTAGTGTCCGACCGAACCTTTGGCTTCGGCCTTCGGCTAGGCCGAAATTCGGCCAAACCTTCGGCTAAAATGGCCGAAGCCGAATGTTGTTTATTATATCGAACATCGTACTAGGCGCCGGAAAAAATTTTAATTTTTGAAATTTTTAAATACCGAAGGTATTCAAAAGAAAGACTTAGTGGATTTACAATATAAGTTAAAATAATGTTTATAAAGGGTGATTTTATAAAAGCTATAGATAAGTTTTTCAAAACAAAACGCATACAATTCAGAAAAATGCATGAAATCTTTATTTGAATCGATAGAACGGTACATATAATTTATTGTTTGAAGATTATTTCATGCAAATGTTGACCTTGACTGCGCCTCAAATGGTCCATCCGCTTAGGCCAATTTTGGCATACTCTTTCCAACATTTCGGCCGGTATCTCACGAATAAATGCTTCAATGTTGTCTTCCAATGCGTCAATTGAAGCGGGCTTATCAGTATAGAAATGAGCTTTAACATAGCCCCACAAAAAATAGTCTAAAGGCGTTAAATCACACGATCAAGGCGGCCAATTGACCGGTCCCGAACGTGAAATAAAATGTTCACCGAACTCGCCACTCAATAAGTCCATTGTTGCGCGTGCTGTGTGGCATGTGGCACCGTCTTGTTGAAATCACATGTCAATGAAGTGAAGCTCTAGCATCTTGGGCAAAAAAAAAAGTTGGATATCATCTCACGGTAGCGCTCACCATTCACAGTTACGTTACGATTCGCATCATTATTGAAGAAGTACGATCCAATTATGCCACCGCCCACCAGCCCATAAACCGCACCAAACTGTGACTTTTTTTGGTTGCATTGGTAGTTCTTGCAATGCTTCTGGCTGATATTCATTCCAAAATCGACAATTCTGCTTATTTACGTACCCATTGAGACAAAACTGAGCTTCGTTGCTGAAAACAATTTGTTGGTAAAAAAGTGGATCTTCGGCCAACTTTCCAAGATCCCATTCACCAACAATTTTACGTTGCAGTAAGTCGTTCAGCTTCAATTCTTGCACCAGCTGTATTTTGAAATGCATCACACCTAAATCCTTCCGCAAAATTTTCCACGTTGTTGAGTAACAGAAGCCCAATCGCTGCGAACGGCGACGAATCGATTATTGTTGGTCATCATTAACATCATTAACACTGGCCGATACAGCTGTGATATTTTCTTCAGTAGATTAAACTGACCATAAAATGGAAGAAGCGCGCGATGAACTTTCTTAACAGAGCACGCATTTTGATAATAAAATTCAATAATTTGCAAGCGTTGTTCGTTTGTAAGACGATTCGCACGGTTGCCATTTGAAAAAAAATTGCATGACCAAAGCTGAAAATAAAAATGACCAATCGTACCAAAAAAGGACCAAAATAATTTTTGTCCGCAATGGCTTTTAACTTAAAGTTATTGTAATCGGTCCGATTTCTAGAATTGAAAATTTTGACATTTCTCGACGTTTCAAGGTTCCTAGAGTCTAAATAAAAGATTTTTAGAGAGATGACTGTGCGTGCATGTGTACGTACGTTCGGGAAGAATAACGTTTTTGACATCTGGTAAAATTTTGAGAAAACCGAATTGACATTTTTTTACAAAAAATAAAAACCTTAAAAAAACAATATTAAAACTTGGTAAACATTTACTTTCGACTCAAATATGTCTTCAAAAATTAAAAAATATTGGCTTTAAGCTAGTTTTATCTCACAGAAAATACTGTTTCCGACATTCCGTAAATTGTGCATAAAAATCCAACAGTCAGTTTTTTTCATAAAAAATTAAAAACTACAAAAAATAGTACGCAAACGCTACGAAAATTTGGTAAAAATTGGTTTTCGACTAAAAATCTCGTTAACAAGAACAGATATTGAAATCAAACTATTTCATCATACTCACAATATTGTTGGTCATTTTTTATTTTTTTTTAGAATAATTCAACTAACAACTAGCAAATCACGAAAGCCTACAAACCTTTTAAGCAAGACAAATCGGCAGACGGGATGTGAAGTTATCAGTGTTGGACGCACCCCAGCCTCATTTTTTTTCAGATAACAATATGTTAACATTATGTCAGGAGATCGAATAAATCAGGAGATCGAATACTATCGCTAAATAAAATTCACATAAAATTAATTCAAAAAAATGTTTTTGCAGACCAAACGCTATGGTTATTTTTGTCATCTTGACGCTCTTTAGCCAGCATTATATTATTAATGGTACCCAAATTAAGTCTGCCTTTCTTTTTTATCAAAGCTAATTCAAAAAAATTCCTCTCAGCAGCAGCTGAGCTGTGAGGAAGTAACATCAAGTTATAAACGAACTGACTTAAATTTTGAAAACAATATTCATTTGAAGCGTTTTTATGATAATTGAACTTTTCCCAAAATTCTTTAGGTACCTATGTATTTTATTTTTGAGATTATAAAAGGATCCGAGGTGTGTTCAAAAATTAACTGGAATTATTCGATTTCGCAGGTTTGGAAAGTCCGACTATCACTATTTTTTTACAGAATGGAAGAATGTATAGTTATGTGTTATGATAAGGTTTGGTTTTATTCCCATTTTAATTCTGTTGGTTTTAGTCCCAAAATGCCCACTGTCCTTTGAGTTGAAAAATCAAACACTTGATGGCCTTTAAATTTCGACTTAATTCAAGAATTTTTCACATTTTTGGGATTGCTGTCAAAATAACCTGGTTAAATTCACCTCATATGAAAAACTGATATCTTTATAGAATGCAACCGATAGAAATTCCTTCGTGTTTATAATGCGGTATCTTTTTTGAAGAAAATAGAAAACTACCTGAATATACCTATACCAATAACTACAGAAGTTTGTCCTGCTTAAACGAAGTGGGTGCCCGAAACAAATTCCTGTAATATGTATCGTCCTAGATATGTGCAGTATACACACACTCAACATTATATTCATATAAGAATTCGATTGTGCCAAAGGGGCTATAATGTGAGTACTAAGAATGACGAGAAATGGGTTGGTGGGTGACAAGGGTAGGTGTTTGGAACTTACTCGAGTGCTGTGTAAGGATATTTAGATTTCACTTAATTTGCACAATCAAGAATCTCAAAAGGACCAACTTTAGTGTATAGAAGTACATAAACTAATGCATATCTAGTTTAAGCAAACAAAATGAAAAGTCCTTCCTTTTTTTTAAAGTTTTTCTTCTTCTTCTTCTCCATCGACTCCTTCTTCTTCAACTCCTTCTTTTTGCATAGATATGCAGTATGTACATAGAAAGGGAAACAACAATTTTCTTCGATGACTTAACTAGCAGAGCAATACACGAATGCAAAAGCTTGAGGTTTAAGAAACATTTCCATTCGGGACTCCTTCTCCGGTTTTTATTTTTGTATGGGAAAATATGTGAGAACCCACCGCACGCTCTGATGGTATTATAGGTAGCTTCAGGATGTCAGCGGAAGTTTGCTTGTAACCAGCTTATCTGCACTGACAAATTGCAATTTGTGTACATATAGTGAGTTCTGACAGCAGAGTTGCCACAATGTTGCGATCGGAATTAAAGAGTTACACTTTTTCTTTATTTTTAAGCTTTATTACACTATGTTACTTTTGTATACGTTTTGATACCTTTTACCACGAATTTTAGTGTTTTTTGGGAACTTATTGCTGCTCTGTTCTCATGTAAATTATTATGAAAATTTTTTAAAATTTAATTCGTTTTAAATTAAAACATAATTGCAATACAATTTATTTCTAAGGCAATATCTTCTATTTCTATCCGAAAATGTTTCAAGATTTGTTAGTACAGGGTTTTTCAAAAGGGACGCTACAAAATTAGACCGACAGAGACAGCAAACGACGCCATATTTCTTGCTGCTCCTTTGACATTTCTCTTCAGTAAGGTTTGCCATTTTATGATGGAAAGATATACGAGTCAACAACGAGTCGAAATTATTAAAATTTACTACCGAAATTCGGAGTCAGTGGCCTCAACGTTAAGAGCGCTACGTCCAATTTATGGTCGTCATAATTGTCCTAGCAGACCAACAATTGGGCTTCTAGTGGAAAAAATTGAATTCACAGGCACAGTACAAAATGTTCCTTGGCCAGTGAAACAAAGAAGTGCCTGTAGTGTCGAGAATATTGCTGCCACTGAGGCTTCAGTTACAGAAGCCCAAATGTGTCTCTCACGCGTCGTTCTCAACCGTTGGGCATCTCTGTGACGTCGTTGTGGCGAATTTTGCGAAAATATCTTGGCCTACATCCTTACAAGATTAAATTAACACAAGAACTGAAATCGCTTGACCACCAGAAGCTTCGTATGTTCGTGAATTGGGCTGAGCAACAACTTGAAAATGATTCGGATTTTCATCGAAAAATCATCTTCATCGATGCGGCTCATTTCTGCCTAAATGGCTTCGTCAATAAGCAAAATATGCGGTATTGGTCAGGCAGCAATCTACACATACTAAAAAATTACGGTTTGGTGTGGTTTATGGGCCAGCGGCGTTATTGGACCGTAATTCTTCCGTGATGATCAAGACCGGCACGTTACTGTGAATGGGGATCGCTACTGGCGATACAAGCCACACAGCGAATGTCACAATCAATTTATTGGAAACCAAGTTTGGAGAACGTGTTATCTCACTAAATGGTCCAGTCGCTTGGCCGCCTCGGTCGTGCGATTTGACGACGTTAGACTATTTCCTGTGAGGCTCCATCAAGTCTATGGTCTATGCCAATAAGCCAGCTACGATTGATGAACTTCGTTCAAATATCGAACGTGAAATTGCAGCAGTATCGGCTGATTTATGCTTTAAAACTGTCGAAAATTGGGTTCAGCGTCTGCACTTCTGCAAGCGTCCCCGTGGTGGTCATGCAAAAGAAATCGAGTTCCATACATAATGGCATCGAACGTACTTTTGGAAAAACCCGATATTTTGTAGCTTTTGTTAATCTTTTTAAAGGTCTGCGGCAACACTAATTCTGTATATATATATATTAGAATATCCTTGAGGTATGTGCACTCATTTGCATATATACATAGGTACATAACAAAGAAAGCAAACTTAACAAATAATATGCGCTATGCTATGCTCTGGTCTTGTACTATCGTAGATACCTTGTACCTATCCCTGTACAATAAAATATAGCTTTCAGTTCTACTGCTTCTGAAAATGTTAAAATAAATACAAGAATGTTACCATACTTTGATTAAGAAGCTGCGAATAATTTATTCAACACACCTTTGTATACTCGTACATTCAACACTCACCTGGGATGCTGAAAATTTAGATACTTAAGTTCCTAGAAATCTACCGTTGACAAACTAAGACGTAACTTTCACAATATAAACCTTTGCTGGCGTTATAATAAGCTATAAGCAAATTCTCAATGCAGTCATTGGTTTCGTTGGTTTCTATATGTTTTTGATTCAAAATATGTGCTTAAAGGGTGTTTTCCCTCTTTTTGGGTGTCTTTGAAATATCATTGATATTTGTTTTCTTTTACTGTGCTATAATAAAAACTGTCAGAAGATAAACGGTGCGGAGTGGAGCTTGTTAACGGGTGGTTATAATATCTGTTTTGCCTTCTTATTGCTCAATTACAGAAAATTTCAATGAAGTATAAATAACAAACCACTATTTATCAAGAAATGAATTTTCTTTATTTTTTGAATTTTCTGAAAATTATCAAAGAGAAAAACACCATCATTCAAAGAGAAAATTGCACACATGCTTCAAAGGAATGCACTTGATGTTTATTTAGCCAACCTGCAATTAGCAACCAATTGCTTGAATTAGCAGAATGAATTCTCAGAAAATACATCATGCTATCTGGCTTGGGAAATTTTCTTTCAATATTCCTATAAACAGAATAGGTTATTTTGTATAGCGTTAAATAAGAGTTCAATGGAATAGACGTCCACAGCTCAATAAGAAATATTTTAAATATCTGAGCTAAGATTATAAGAATTAATACGATACATTTTTGAAAAAGCTGTTCGGTAAAGCTCCTTACTAACTTTACATGTTCTTGTATAAGATGTTTGGGACTATAATTCTGTAAATCTTTGCAATCTGGTATAAATATACTTACTTACTTACTTTAGGTGGCGCTATAGTCCTGTGTGAACTAGGGCGTCTCCTTTTTACATACGGAACCACGCGAAGAACGTTACGCTCGAAACTACCCAAGGTGTTTTCACCAGCTTTTGTCATAGACAATGCTTAGGCACCGTATAGCAGGACGGAGATGATAAAGGGCTTATATAACAAAGCTTTCATAACTTAAAGAAACAGCGGTTGCTAGGAGCCTAGGTAGACAAATTTCTTAATTATCTCAAAGTTACGTCTGTTGATGGTGACGTTTTGACCGACGCGTCGCGTCGGTGTTGTAGGTCCTTTCTGGATGACAGCATGTAATTTGTCCCTTCTTCTTATTAACCGTTAAACAAATTTTTGCCGCCTCTGCCTCAAAACTCGCAAGAGCCCCATTGACATCACGCCGAGTTCTTCCCATTATGTTAATGTTATCAGCATATGCTAGTAGTTCAACCTTAGTTTTCAACCTTTACAGAGCCGCGATCTCGATGGTCTAGACAGGTTCTAGTACAGTTCGTCCCTATTAATGCTGTCATTTGCGGCCTTGAAATCGATGAAAAAATGGTGGGTGTCGATTTGATGTTCTTGGGTTTTTTCCCGGATCTGCCGTAATTTGAATATTTGATTGACTGTGGATTTTCCTGGTCTAAGACCACACTGATAAGGACCTATCAAGTTGTTGACGATGTACTTAAGACGTTCACATATTACGGCAGCGAAGATTTTGTAAGCAATGTTAAGTAGACTGATGCCTCTATAGTTGATGCAGTTTAGAGGATCTGCTTTTTTCAGAATCGGACAAACAATATTGAGGTTCCATTCATCGGGCATGCATTCTTCCGACAATATCTTACAGATAAGTTGTTGGATTCTCCTAACCAAATCATCTCCAGCTGCTTTGCATAGTTCGGCATTTAAGCTATCTCCTCCAACGGCTTTGTTAGACTTCAGCTTAGATATGACAATTTTTAATTCGTCTTAGTCGGGAAGACAGAATTGTTGGCTTTCATTATCTATGTTGAATGGATCATCCTGTCTGACAACGGAATTCGGTTTGTCGTCGCCGTTATACAGTCTCCAGAAGTGGTCCTTCCATAACCTCAGCATTGACTGTGGTTCCACTATGATGTTTCATCGCTAAAGATGAGTTTACGAAAAACCCAAAACCCAATTATGGAGCACAAGATGCTGCGTATGGTCGTTTGTTTTCAGCACTTGGGTCAGTTCTATTTTGTATGGGTGCATGCTTAAAGCACGAGGCAAAATTCGCTATGTTGTGTTTTGCGACAAGCCAAGTTCTTGTGAGCGACGTGGAATTGACTGGTTCGGATTCTGCTGCATATTTTCACGAACATCTGTGATATTTTTGGTAGATTTTGCATTTCACATTCCATTCCCTATACCCTATAAACTGCCAAAGAGAAGCTTTATAATTTGCAAGTGTTGCTCAACGCTATAACTTGCCATAATAATTTGTCTTTAATGACTGACTAAAAGATGATGTTTTGACAGAAAGTAAAAGAAATAATATGGCTGCCACGAGCTTACAAATACAAACCCTACCTATTGAAATAACCCTTAAGAAAAGATCAACTAAGTATATGTAATCGAATCGTGCACTTTATTCAATATAATTTATATTTTTTTTGAAAAACAACAGTACATTTGTAATCAATAATTCCATGTCATTTGTTCTTGAAAATGGGTTATTTAAAGTTGACTGTATCATAATCGTAACAAAAGTAATCATAATCGAAACAATATTCATACAAAGGGCACAATTGGTTTTAAATAATCCATAAATATCAAATACCAAGTTGTTTAATTTCATTTGAATCAAAAATTGCTCAACCTATAGACAAAAAATTTAAAATAAAATTTTGCCGTAAAGAAACTTTAACTCCTAAACTTACACTACAATCCCAACGGCTATCAATATCAGAACATAAGTTTTCCCATTGAATCAGCAGAGGAATCTTGGACCTGCGAGCAAGCCGATCCATGACCATTATGAGGCAGAAAAAGTCTTCAATTTGGAAAATTCCGATAATCAATAAATTCCATTCAATGTTTCCCGTTATCAAGTACGACAGAAAAATATTATAAACATTAGCAAATATTATCAGCACCTCAACACCGAACATAATCAATAGATGAAATTGAAAGGTACTATGAAACTGCGTTGTGATCTTGAAGATATCCAAATAGAGTTCAGTGCACAACTCCAACTCGTCCGCAAAATTACACAATTTGGTCATTTTCTGGAATTTCGTCAAGTGCTGTTTGTCTGCATCTACAATCTCGACGCGTTTGGCAAACGTCAACATATGATTTCCAAGATTGTAATACAATCCTGACATTGCAGAAAGACACATTGTCAGGAAATCCGACGCCACAATAACTGATAAGCACGAAACATAGCCAAGCACGTATTTAATCCCAAATAGTACATCCCCTTCCGCTGAGACCACAGTGAAATAGAGTACCGGAATGCTTAAACAAAAGCTGAGAAAATTACACACGGTTCGACTTAGAACCACAAAACAATGTTCTGGTCCGAAAATAGCAAAATTATTTGATAACTTCGCAATCCTTAAAAATACTTCAATAGTTCGGTTGATGGTCTTGATGAATTTGCCATGACACGCCAGTTGAAAGACTATAAACGATATTGAGAATATAGTAACACCTACGAATTGTATAATTGTGAGTGCCTGAAGATAAATGTTGAAAAATTTTAGTAATTGCGGCAGAGCCCGAAGGAAAGCCAGGAGGCAAATTAATCTGAATGTAATTGACCAAATAAGAATCTTTGGGGAATACTTAAGACGAAAACGAGACGTTTTGGTAAAAGAAAACATTCCGAACATTTGCCCGTAAATGTAAGTTATTTTAAGGACAAAAAAGGCATACGAATTAATACAACCGGGTTTGTCTGCCATTTTGGTCAAACTGAATTCTTTTTTTAATTAGCCATCAATTATTTCATTATGGCTACATGAAACAATTAAAGGGGTACTTTCAAAGCAACAAAAGGTGGAAAGCGGTTTTTAATTGTTCTTTTTAAATATTTCATGATGGACTAATTGTGGAATATTTGCTGAAAGTGTCATCATCAATGCTGGGATGAGACCAAAGTTGATAACGTCATTTAAAGTAAATATTTTATCGCAATACGTGCAATTGACATTAGAAGAACTTTAGAGTGTATAATTTTATTCATTGAACTGTCACTTATTTTTTTTAATTTCACCAAAAGTTAATAACAATATTTTGTTTAAGATGAATGGTTACTTCTACATTATTTATCCTTAAGATATTCTAGTGGAAAATATATTTTAACGAATTTTATAGTATTTGTTTTTTAAAGGTTTTCATTATTGTAAAAATAATTGTCAATTCAATACTAAAATACTATATTCTAAAATACTTGATGCTTACGTGTCGAAGAATAGTTGGGTAAAACTTTTCTGAAAGTAATCTAAGTTTTTTCCGTTTTTTTAATTATTTTAATTTCATACTAATTGTGTTGTGTAATATGAAATTTATTTGAAGTCGATACCGTTATTGGTTCTTGAGATATTTGGAATTTAATAAAATTTGTTGACTGTCAGTTCTCAATATTCTGATTTAATTATATGCAAATAAAAATTTATTTGCAGTTGATTTAATTGTTGGTTCTTGAAAAAAATAAAAAATTCATTCCTTCGAAGTGGAAAACTAAAAGGTAGATTTTGGCGCCCAGTGGAGGCCATTTTGTTTTGGTGATATCTCTCAAATCTTTTGTTTATTATTCAGTTGTTTATGCCAAATCGTCATGGCAAGTTACACGGTTAAATGCATTAAATTAAAATTAATTAAATGCAATCATTACAAATGATAAAACTTTTTTATCAAAATGAGTGTTCGTTAACTCAAACGTTGCGTGCCTTGCTTCCGTTTTACGGTAGACGTGGTGGCCCTTCACAGTCGACTCTTCAACGAGTGGTGGCTAAATTTGAGACGACTGGTTCAGTAAATAAGCAGCCAACACCCGTACGTTCAACATCGCCGCGGTCCGTGAAAGTGTACAGCAGAACCCGAGACAGTTTATTCCTCGCCGTGCCGTGCACAAGAACTCGGCCTTTCGCAGACTTCAACTTGGCGAATTTTGCGTCGGGACTTGGGCCTACACCCGTACAACATCCAACTTACTTAGGAGCTCAAAGTTCATGACCATAGACAACGCCGTTTGTTCCTTCGAATCGTTTGGAAGAGGACCCCAATTTTGGCCGGAAAATCATCTTTAATGACGAGGCGCATTTTTGGATGAAGGCTGTGTTAACAAGCATAAATGCCATATATAGGATGACACCAACCCACGCGAGGTTCACCAGGTGATAATGCATCCTCAAAAAGTTACCGTTTGGTGTGGATTTTGGGACGGCAGCGTAATTGGTCCGTACTTTTTTGAAAACGACGATAGTGAGGGGGTCACCGTCAACAGCGAGCGCTACATAACGATGATAACTAATTTCTTATGGCCCAAATTGAACCACATGGACCTAGACGACATGTTCCAGCAGGATGGCGCTATATGTGCTACACAGCAAACGCCACGACTGACGTTTTGCATGAGCGATTTGAGGTTAAGGTTATCTCTCGCAGGGGTGATATTTGACCCCGCTAGACTTTTCCCTGTGGGGTTTTTGAAGTCGCTGGTCTATGCAAGTAAACCACAATCGACCGATGCCTTAAAGGTGAACATAACACAGGCCATCGCTCAAATACAGCCGGATCTATGCGGAAGAGTCATTGAAAATTGGACCACTCGGATCCGTGCCACCGTAAGAACCGCGGAGTCGATTTGAATGACGTCATATTCCACACTTAATGGCATACATGCGCCTTTCAAATAAAAAAATAATTTTGTTAATACCTCACACACAGCTTGTCTTATTCCATTTCAACATCTACCCGCCCTTATTGAAAAACTATTTACAAAAAAAACATTTAAATACAAAAATTCAGCAGTCAGCGTGCTGTCCTGGGGCCACCAGGACAGTTTATTTACACGTGTACTGGCTCTTGTGAGGAATTGAAAAATTGTCCAAGAGTAATTTTTGCCAAAAAAAGTGCTTTCTCAAATAAGCAGTCTGGATTTGGCATTTGTAGGTCCCCTCAATTTCTGAAGTAATTCGCACACATGAATGATTGAAAGTTGTAAGTCAATAGGCCCTGGTTTTCTAAGAGATGTTGTACTTATTTTTAAATTGATAGCTTAGCGTTCTGTTTGACATGTTGTGACGTTTTGTTGGAACCGAAAATGTCACCATTTGTCGGTGATTTAGTTTTGGATAAAAAGAAATCAGTCAGCTTAGCTCGACAGCCTTCTAACCAGAAATGTGCTTTGCCACTGAACATAGGCAAACTAATTTGAAGTGTTCTATGAACTTTCAAAATAAATTTCCACAATTTTGAACATTGTTGTAGCGATACAGGTTTTCTTTCCTGTCAAAGAATTTTAAATTAGAGCTTAGTCATTTCTTTAAAGCCCATGTGTAAGCCCAAGTATAAACCACTGTTTTGTAACTTCATCTTTATTCCTTTCATTATTATGCATACCTAAACGGATCTGACATAAACGCAAAATGTGCAATTTTATTCGTCAATTGAATTTAAAAAATTCTTGTTTGCCTGCTGCAGGCCTGAAAACGTGTCTATCAGCCTCCATTACGATTGATTTCAAGTCAAAACTTAAATTGTTATCTCCGTGAAAAGTGCCAAAAACCAAATACAGGCTATTTATTTAGACTATATGTATTGAAAATGGACCTTAATTTCATTCATTCGATTGTATTACTTTCTATACGTACTTTTTAGTTACGTACCTACAATGTATCTTTATAACTTTCGAATATATATGTAGATAGAGAAAGGTTGGTATTGTTTGGGAATTTCATCACCAAAGCCACATACCTCATTTTTCACCACAATTTCATTGAAACGCTAATTTGTTAACATTTTACGAGAATTATTTGACTTTCTGGCTAAAAGTTCTTCCTGTACTATACATCAACCGCTTTCGCTCCTCATTCCATACTATCCCTTACCAGCTATTCCTAACCTATGTAGACTGCCAAAGCTGAAGCCAGATGTGGGAACGCATAACCACAGAACAATTTTGGGTTTTCATACACACAATAATTTTGTTCGCACGAGCCATGTAATTCGTATCCATGACATTTGAATCGTAATTCCTTTTATTTTCATGGAATCCTTTAGCTCTCATCCTGCCAACCGATGGGCCTCCTTTTTCACCCTATCTCCTCTTGGAAAATATACACAACACCTCGAATGATGGTCACATCCTAATTCGGTCCGATAATCACGCTGTAAACCAACTTCAAAAGCCAACGAAAAATGTGAATGTTCTAAAAGCTGCACTGGGCTGGGCTGTGCCAGTGCATGGGCTCGTCATCGTCATTCTGCATTCGTCGTACGTCATCCATCGTCATTCGTTTGGTGAGTCGGTCATCGAAATTGTTGATCCAATTTAAATGCCCCCCAGATGCCACATTACAATTGTTGGCATTGGAGCTACAAAAGCTAACGCCTAAATTACACCATCAGTATTATGCATTTCAAATTTTCTATTTTCTGGCTTTTGGATGTGAACTCAGCGATGTTATAAATGTTATAATTGAGATGTCATTAATAATTAAATAACATTTTTGAAGTAATTTATTTATGTCAGGTTATTTAAAGCAGCTCCAAATGATAACTAGGTTTCTGTTTAATATTCTAACTTGCACTGGAAACTTTGATTCGTACAATACAAGAGAAGTTGGTTGCTTTTCTTAGTTTGACAGTTGAGAATGTGTTGACATATCTATTCATTTTAAGGAAAGTTTGCCAATTTACCATGAATCCTTTAACGCCAGAGAAATGCTTTCAAATATGTGTTATTATTATTAATATATTGACAGAAGACAATCCTCAAGCCATGAACTAATCTCCGATCCATGCTGACTGATTTTTGTTTCGAAAAATTAACTTGTTATTTACAAAACACATGCGTCTCCAACCATCTCAACCATCTCCCTAACTTGCGAAATCTCTCGGGATTTGGATTTAAAGACCTTCTAGGCCGGAGCGTTGGTCCATTCGCTCTACATGACCCAGCCATCTTAGTTGTTGGACTTTTATTCTTTTGACCAGATCAGTGTAGATGTACAGCCCGTATACAAATCGTCGTTGTATCTTCTCCTCCAATCTCCATCAATGCAGACGGGACCAAAAATCACCCGAAGAATTGTGATCTCGAAGCATCCTTAGACGTTATCATCTTGCCTTGACAAGATTCAAGCCTCAGCGCAATAAATGATAACCGGGATAGTGAGTGCATTATAGATGCTGACTTAAGATGATCGAGAGGACTTCACTTTTTGCAAGAATTATTCCCCGTTTGATTTAAGCGCTGGTGCCGTTGTCTGAATATAGAGCCAAATTCCTTAACTACCTCATAGTTCTACCTATCCGTGGTGAAGTTTTGTCCAAGGCGTTTATAGCGTCGCGTCGTTTAATCTCCTTTTTTGATGAAAGCCTATATCGGCGTATCCGAGTTATTGGATGGACCTTTGGAAGATTGTGCCTCTAGTGTTGACGGTTGAGTTTTGCATAATTCTCTCCAGAACTATGTTGAAAAAGTTGCATTACAGTGCACGCCTTATCGAAAATCTTTTTTGGCATCAAACGTATCGCTGAGATGTTGTCCGAACTTGATAGAGCAGCGTGCTTTCGCCATCGTCATTCTGCACAAACGGACAAGCTTGACAGGGATGACAAAACTAGACATTACTCGGAAAAGCTCTAAAGTAGGGTTTTTAAATTGTGGCGGATAGATTTTGGCGCCGCATGTCGGCCATTTTGTTTTAGTGACAACTGTCAAATTTTTTGTTTATTATTCAGTTGCTTATGCCAAATAATCATGGCAAGTAACACGATTGAACAGCACTTTCAAATAATAAAACTTTATTATCAAAATGAGTGTTCGTTAACGCAAACGTTGCGCGCATTGCGGCCAAACTTAAAAGTGTACAACAATCTATTCCTCGCCGTGCACAAGAACTCGGACTTTCGAAGACTTTAACTTGGCGAATTTTGCGTCGGGACTTGGGGCTACACCCGTACAAGATCCAACCCAAGAGCTCAAAATTCATGACCATAGACAACGCCGCCGGCCGCGCCGCCGCCCGTATGTTCGCTGACTGGGCTTCGAATCATTTGGAAGAGGACCCCAATTTTGGCCGAAAAATCATCTTTAGTGACGAGGCGCATTTTTGGATGAATGGCTGTGCTAACAAGCAAAATTGCTGTGTATGGTCACCGTCAACAGCGAGCGCTACATAACGATGATAACTAATTTCTTATGGCCCAAATCGAACCATATGGACCTAGACGACATGTAGTTCCAGCAGGACTGGCGCTACGTGTCACACAGCAAACGCCACAATTGACATTTTCATTATTTACCCTACCTATTTGAAGTTTCTGGTTTTTTTCAAGATCTGCCGAAATTTGAATATTTGTTCAATGGTCCTGGTCTCAAGCAACACTGATAAGGACCTATCAGGTTGTTGACGAACGGTTTCAGTCTTTCACATAATACGGCATAAAGGATTTTAATTCTAGGGACATTGAAACCTTAAAAATTGTAAAAAAAAAATCAATTTGACTTCATATTTTAAGTTATGAAATCATACAAATAACATTCCTGACTTTCGCTTTAAGTTTTCTTAAGCACACTATAAATTTCTTCTATGCTAATAACTAAACCATCAATGTATTATAAGGCCAATGAAGTTCACAAGCTTTACAGTAAATGATGACTAGAGCATGTATAGGTATTAGATCGCGTAGCCTCGTATTAAATATTTAAGAACAATGTAGCATAGGTGACTGAAGGTGACGGAATAAGTGGACCTAACCAACTTTCAACTTTTATTGGTCCCAGAAGACCAATTAAATTGATATATTTTTCAGTTCTTGGTTTTATTTTGGATTTAAACAGCACTGTCATATAAAATGCCGTCCAGTGGCTTTAACTTGGGTTGAGACCGATTACTTCTAGAAAGTAACTTATAAAATTATACCTACGCCAATGACGGTATGTATGATTTTTTTTAAATGAACTTGACATATAATTTCAGAGGGCTTTAGTGAGTATTGAAGTGGTGTTAAAGAACGTCTTAAGCTGAGATCACACGATTGGTCAAATGTACCGATTTCTCCCGAAATTTGTCTGTACACATTTGGTGGCAGAAATTTTGTGTACCGAAAATATTTTTAGGTGTTCACACGATTGGTATATTTTAGCCATATATTTTCTGCGCTTATTTGTGCACTGTAAGAATATGACCGATATCTGTACAAACCTGTCACACGATCTGGCATTATTTTCAACAGCAAAAATAAATAGCGGATTAATTGTTTATAATATGTTTGATAATATATAATAATTGAATTTAATTAAAAAAATACAAAATAAAATAAAATTAAAATGATGTTCATACGGAAAAAAAGAAAATAGCTGCCATAATGTGCATTAGTGTATATTTAATTGAAAAACAACAAAAAAAAAAGGAGAAAGGCACGGAAGCGAAGTGTTTGGGTGCGAGATTGGCTTCTGAGAAGGAGTACTGATGGCGCTTGTGTGAAAACTTTGGCGGAGTTCCGAGAAATCGAAAATCAGAAATTTTTATTTAAAAATTTCTTTTGAATGAATGAAGCCACTTTTAATGATCTGCTTAAATTAGTTTCTCCACAAATCAAAAAAAAAAAATAACACCAACATGCGCCAAGCTATTTCAGCAAATGAAAAATTGCCAGTCACGCTACGTTTTTTAGCTTCTGAAGACAGCTTCAAAACCTTATCGGTTCACTTTAGAATAGCACCAAATACCATATCTTTGTTTGTGTTTGTTGTTGTAATTTTCAACAACAACACAAAATTAAATGCACTTATCTGCTTTGATTGGTAACTATGATCGGTCATTAAGTGGCAGAACAAATTATCTGCGCATTTAAGAATTTTTTCTGTCTTCATCGGTGTATGAACAGTTCACATGATTGGTACAAGACAGCTCATTATTATCTGCCTATCTGCCAAAAAAATTGTCCTATCTTCCTTATGCCCAATATTTTCTGCCATTCACACGATCTGTACATACAAATGGACAAAAATCGGTACATTTGACCAATCGTGTGATCTCAGCTTTAGACAAAACGTTAGAACTTTGGCTGTCATCACTAAGCTCAGGGTTAACCACTGCGTCGATAATGAGCATAAAATTACATGAACTAATTTTCTGGTTCTTCTTGTTGTATTTTAGCCAATATTCGCGAACTATTTTTGACACACTCATCCAACCAAAATTGGAGATTGCTGCTAAATAAAATTCTTCGTTAGAAATATTGCTGGGACTCAGAACAATTTTTGAATAATTCTTTGAATGACAGCCAATTTGACAGATTCGGATTCAAACAGTATGGACACAATCAGCTGTTAAGTTACCGATACCTTTTTTTAGAAAACTATTTAGAATTATGCCCATTCATCAGGATCACTATATTATTGAATACTCGCATAAAGGAATTTGAATAGCAACACTGGTAAACCATTAACCAGTTACGTGGAAGGAGGTGTGCGTTGAAATGCGTATAAGACCCACAATATTCGCACCGTCAGTTGGCCTTAATGCAACCAGGACCCGGTTGATGTTGCAATATACTTGTGCGGCCTAATGTCACACCAATATCCAGAGTGCGAATTGTGTGTCTCTATGTGCGAAAATATCCAAAATGCAATTGTTACACAGATGGAAAATATATCCATACTGGGAGCATACAGTAATGGCCAAAACAGTAGTAACATACCTATGTATGTATTACTTAATTATTATGTCTTTATAACTAACGTGAGGCATTTAATTTGTATGAAAAATATGTTTGTATTCTTTTTTTTGTGATTTTTAAAAATCTAAATTTTTTGTACAGATTTTGGAGTCAATTTGCTGCAGGCTTCATGATAAGCTGTTCAAAAAACTAAATTTAAACTTCAAAAAACAATAAATTTCGAAAAAAATGGAAATTAGTTCTATTTAATGGTGAGATTATAAAGGGTGATTTTTTAGCTATTATCTTTTTGGCAATACTGGTTTAAACATCTTCAGTTTGGTCTATAATTTAACTTACAAACGAACAACGCTTGCAAATTATTGAGTTTTAGAGTTTTGAGAGTACGATAACTCAGGCGACAAAGTTAAATGACGGATTTGTATAGAACAGTTAAAAACAAGCATTTTTTAACTATGGGAGGGGGAGTCTATCTCCCCCCGTTTAGGCGGTAGGGGGCAATTAAGAAAAATATGTACGTTAAATGGAAACAAAATAATTAAAAAATATTAGTAATACTAACAACTAAGTTTTATACATTTTTTTAAAGCAAACACTTTTGTGTACCTATTAGCTTGTTTTTAAATCAAGTCAAAACTATGCATACAAAAATGTTTTCTAGTTCTTGAGAAAATTGAAAATTACCAAAAAAAAATAATTTAATTAAATTACTTTTTCCTTGCTTGAGTATTTACGTAGTCTTATTTACTTCCCATAGGAAGTTATTGTAATGTGTCCGATTTGTCAAATTGAAAATTTTGACATTTCTCGACGTTTCAAGGTCCCTAGAGTCGAAATAAATGATTTTTAGAAAGATGTCTGTGCGTGCGTGTGTACGTACGTCCGTACGTTCTCGGCGTTTTTTTTCGTTGTCCATAGCTCAAGAACGAGAAGAGATATCGACCTCAAATAAATTTTGTTATACAGATAATAAGGCAGAAAGATGCAGAAAAATTGCGTGGGTGGTTTTTTTTACCATAGCGGTTTAAAAAAAGGTGAAAATTTTGGTTAAACCTAAATATCTCATGGACCAATGACGCTAGAGACTTGAATTAAGTTTTGTGTTATATATTGTAACGTGATACAAAACAATTATATTTTTGGAAAAAATCCAATTAACGGTTTATTTTATAAATCAAAAAAACTGAAAAAAAATGTGTCACTTCGAAAATTTTACGACTAAAATATGATTTAATCTCCAAAAAAATGTTGTGCAACGAAGAATAATGTTTTTGACATCTGATAAAACTTTGAGAAAAATCCAATTGACAGTTTTTTTTTACAAAAAATAAAAACCTAAACAAAAATTAATAAAAGTTGGTAAAAATTGATTTTTGACTCAAATATCTTTTCAAGACTTTGAGATATTTTATCTTTAAAAAAATATTGTTTTTTTAAACATTCAGTAAAATTTTGAAAAAAATCAAATTGACAGTTTTTGTACAAAAAATTAAAAACCTTACAAAAATTTAACAAAAGTTGGTAAAAATTGATTTTCGACTCAAATATCTTTTCAAAAAATTGAGATAATAGCTTTTTACTAATTTTAACTTATTAGAAATATTGTTTTCAACATTAGGAAAAATTTTGAGAAAAATCGAATTGACAGTTTTTTTTTACAAAAAATAAAAACCTAAAAACAATTATAAAAGGTGGTAAAAATTGATTTTCGACTCAAATATCTTTTCAAAACTTTGAGATATTGGCTTTAAACTACTTTATTCTTTCAAAAAATATTGTTGTCAACATTCAGTAAAAGTCATGGCTTCTGACTAATTTTAACTTATAAGAAATATTGTTTTCAACATTCGATAAAAATCGTATTTGAGAAAAATGGAATCCACAGTTTTTTTTACAAAAAATAAAAACCTACAAAAAAATACTAAAACTTGGTAAAAATGTACTTTCGGCTCAAATAGCTTTTCAAAAATTACAAACATTGGCTTCAAACTTATTTTATTTCATAGAAAATATTATTTTCGATATTCAGTAATTTTTTTTTATAAAAATCCAACAGTCCATTTTTTCATAAAAAATAAAATCTACAAAAAATAGTACGCAAATTTTGTAAAAATTCATACATATAGAGAAGCTTTTAAGCAAGACAAATCGACAGATGGGATGGGAAGTTATCATATGGGTCGCATCACAGCCTCTTTTTTTGATAGTAATTATTACTATCAAAAAAAGAGGCTGGGAATATGGATTAAGAATTAAGATTTACCAAGGATAAATACATTTTTCTTAAATCCAGCTTATTTAAATGCAAAAGAAACTTTGCATGCACCCCATCTTGCCCCCTCACCACCTTGCACCCACTCCACATTGCACCCACATCGACCCACTGAAGCGGCTATTCGGGCACGATCTATTGTGACTAAATTTCGGACCAAATTTACTTTGTTGGACATTAAACCACCAACACGCTTACGTAGAGTGCTAACTGAAGAAAATATCGCAGCTGTATCGGTTAGTGTTAATGATGACCATCAATTATCGATTCGTCGCCGTTCGCAGCAGTTGGGCTTCTGTTACTCAACAACGTGAAAAATTTTGCGGAAGGATTTAGATGTGATGCCTTCCCAAATACAGCTGGTATAAGAATTGAAGCCAAACGACCTACTGCAACGTAAAATTTTTGGTGAATGGGCTCTTGGAAAGTTGGCCGAAGATCCACTTTTTTACCGAAAAATTGTGTTCAGCGACGAAGCTCATTTTTGTCTCAATGGGTACGTAAATAAGCAGAACTGTCGATTTTGCAAGAGCTACCTGAGAGGCGAGTTCGATGAACATTTGATTTCACGTACGGGCCGTCTTGATCGTGTGATTTAACGTCTTTAGACTATTGTTTGTGGGGCTATGTTAAAGCTCATGTTCATGTCTATACAGACAAGTCCCCTTCAATTGACGCATTGGAAGGCAACATTGAAGCATTTATTCGTGAGATACCGGCCGAAATGTTGGAAAGAGTATGCCAAAATTGGCCTAAGCGGATGGACCATTTGAGGCGCAGTCAAGGTCAACATTTGCATGAAATAATCTTCAAACATTAAATTACTCGTATGTGGACCGTACTATCGATTCAAATAAAGATTTCGTGAATTTTTTTGAATTTTATGTGTTTTTTTTTTTGAGAAACTTTCCTATAGCTTTTGAAAAATCACCCTTTATTTGCTTATTAAATACAAATATTTATTAATTCTTTTTTTCACAGAGTCAACTAAGTATTGAAATTTTCTTAAGAATTTTCAGTGACACTTCTTCAAAGAATCGTTTTGTTAGAAGACTTGAGTCTATTCCCTCTATTTTTACGCTGAATGGAATTGTTCTCTATGAGATTCACGATCAGTTATTAAGAATAACTATTAGAAATATAAATGTTATTCCTTTGAAAACATGAACTTCGTTAACATTACATTATACTGCTTTTTTCCAAATTACTCTTTGCATTACTAAAATTAGACACACGGTTTCCCCCCAAGAGAAGCAACCCTTCAGTATTATATTTTGACCATGTTTATTAAAATTCTGCGGATATGGCAGACATAGTTCAGTTAGCTTCAAAATAGTGATCAAAACAGTTAAACTTTAAATTAAGAAATGTTCCAATTATAATGGCCATAGCTGTCGATATACGATAGAATCTGAATGGACTGGCTAATAAATATACGTTTTTCAGTTGGGGGCTTTAGTTGTGTCCTTGCCAGTTCTTCCGGTTTGAATGCTTTATTTCAGAACAAATCCTGACAGCTCTGTATATACATTTGTACATATGTATAAAAATTCACAACCATAGATCCAGATCCAGTGTTGGAATTATAGGTCTAATGGGAGATGGTATGTGTGAACGCGGACGTTGCGTTGTTCGTTTGCCATTTCGTTTTCCGTTCGCTTTAATTACATTTTCAAATGCATCTGCTATTTCCTCTGGGATTTCATAGAAAAGTGACCAAAGTGAGACCCTCAAATATAGGGATTTCTAGTCGGAATTTATGTATAGATATATTTCTGTATGTACATATATGTTTCTCCTGTATATGTCCTGCACATCTAAGTACGTCATCCTTTAGCTAATGAATGGCCTGCAGTGGTGACAGAAAAGAGCATTTTATTTAAACTCTCCAAGGAGATCCCAACTGATTGGTGGTTTGGTTTATATGGTTGTCTGAAAGGACATTACTCCATTTTGTATATATATTGTTAAGTTTACTTGCGTGTTTAATGTGCGTTAATTTGCATTTGATAGCCATAAACAAATATTGTAAGAGATTCCCAAGAGTTTGTTACTATTGATTTACCTAAGACTTACGAGTATTACATTTAGTTAAGGAAAAACAAGCTTTTAAAACTCCTAGGGAGCTATTATATAAGTGACTTGTTTTGAGATGAGGAAAACCTTATAGAAAAATGATAAAAAATCTGTTGAATGAAAAACAAGGTTTTTCAATAAGAGGTTTCATGTTCATATTTAAAAAAAAACGAGTATTTTTGTAAAAGAAATCAATAGATGTTTATTTAACTGTCAAGAGGAAGGCTTGTTTTTAACAAAAAAAAAAAAAAAACAATAATAGCCAAATAGCCATATCCTTGTAATGTTGTATGTCCACTAGAACTTCTATATTTAATTTAGGATCCTAAGCATATTGTATATGGTCTTAAAGAAAAAAGGTCTAAAAGGTATTAAATGACAAGGTCTCGGTAGCCAATTGTGATCATAACACGATTGTCGATTAGTATACTTTTCTTTCTAAATAATGATTGCTTCGTTGGTTGTTTGGCTCTTAGTGTCGTTTTGTTGAAAATAAATATCATCGCCATAAATTTCGGTAGCACAATCCATTTACCTACCGTAATATTTACATACATTTTTGAATAAGAAAGATTCAGTCACACCGCAATCGCCAGTCCAAAAACCGCACCATAAATTGACACTTTGAAGATGTAGATGGTTTTTAACAATATGTCTTGGATCTCCCGAAAATCAAAGGCAACATTTTACCTTTTTAACGTAACCTCCAAAGTAAAATTAAGTCTCATCATCATGATTTGATGATGATACAAATCAGGATCAATTTAATTCATTGCATTGGAAGAAACCAATTAGCGAAGACACAACGTTGCTGGTGAAAGGCCAGCTTGAGTTATTTTCTTTTTACGAAATGCCTCGATTTCTAGTCGATCTTTTCACCTCTGTTTCCGTCAACACTAAGGTTTTCATCATGTACATATATTCTCAGATGTTTCCATTCCTCACACAACTCGCTTTACAACTCAAATATTTTCACCAATTTGCTCGGCGAGAAGATGCTTTACGATGGCTCAAAAGTACTTTAGTTTTGCAAAGTGAATGCATTGCTGAAGCGTGTATCGTTATGCATTTTTAATAATAGCGTAGTTTGACTCGGCCTCAAAAGTGACTGCTAGCCAAACAGCTAAATATTTATAATAAAACCGCTTAAGTAAGAGAAAATACATACTCGTACATGGAACAAAAAAGTCAAAACTTTCAGGATAAATTAAAGTCCAAATAACGGAAAATTAGCACCCGCTTTTTTCGGGTACCATGGGAAACTCGATTAGGCATATTTTTAGGTTCCATATTATTCTTTATTTTGCTTTGTTATATTATGCTTTCATTTTTTTAGAAACTAGGAAGGACATCGTCAATAGTCTGATTTCGAATGATGGTTAACGGACTGTCTATGGCCAAAGCTCGAATTCCCTCATATTCGAGCTGCATATCGGTCCAACAAGGTGGAGCTTAAATTCTAGTGACATTCATCATACTCCAATGTTAGACAAATTTAAGGCCTAGATGAGAAAATCTTAAGGTGTTTTATTTAAAAAAAACTGGCAATTGTAACCGTGACATTTAATCTTAGATGGTTACCCTTCGTCGAATTAAAGAAGAACACTTTTATTTTTTATAATGTCTCTTGAACTATTGGTCGCATCAGGCTCTTTTTCCGTATAGCATAATTTAAAAGTGGTTTCTCTAAGTATGGACAATTATTCCCATGTTCAAGCTTAAGACTGTCCCTAAGAAAAAGTCGAATCCTCCTCCCCCTCTAACTATCATCCATTTGCACTTACGTCCTTTCTTTCCAAAGTCATGAAAACGCTGATTAATTTTCAGCTGAAAAATTTCTTGAAAAACGAAAGCGGTATGGCTTTCGTAGCAATAGGTCCACTGGTGATTTCATGGTTAATCTTACCGAACAGTGGAACACATTTTTACATCGCTTTGGAGAGTAAGATCACTGCACTTGATATTTCAAAGGCATTTGGTAGAATTTGGCATCAAGCTGTCTTATCGAAAATGTGTTCTTTTTGTATTGATGAATATCCTCTTTGTTTTGGGTAGAAATAACATTTTGTACCGTTCAATTCCTGTAGTATTGGACGGGTTCAAATATGCTATCTACAAAATAAACACTGGTGTGCCCCATGGCTCCGATTTGTCTCCGACACTCTTCCTTATTTTTATAAATAATCTTTTGTTTCAAACTTTTAACCCACTTTATTGTTTCGCTGATGACAATACCCTCAGCTTATCATATTCGTTTTTATATTCTCATCCTTGTTCTTCGGATGCGGACTACTAACAGCGGGCGGCGCGGCGGCGTATGATAAGATCATTAAAATCTGATCTTGACAGCATGGGGAAACAAAAACCGTGTAGAATTTAATGCTTCGAAAACTCAATGCTGTCGTAGCGTAACCCTCCCACAATGCCACTATCCATAGGTGGTAATTTCATCGAGGAGACTAAACAGCTTTTAGTTCTAGTTATGTGTATCACAAACCACTTGTTATGGAGTGAATGCTCATCAGTTTACTCTTGAGCCGGATTTCGGACGGACTGTATAGGGATTATTTCTTTAACCCCACTACACGAATGTTGCACGCTTCACCAGGCTCAATATTTTCCACTCATAAACCAATGTGCATCGGTTTCTCCTTTCTAATATTATCCTCCTTTCCTAATCATTATAAGTGTATTCATTATGCGCTCACGATATAAACAAAAAGTAGGTGTTTTGTAAAGGCGTTTTTAGTGAAATGAACGACGAGGCGACGAAGGATAGCCTTGCCTTTGTTTTATATACTTAAGAGTAAAAAAAATTTAATTATTTGTAAAAATTGAAAAGAAAAATTGAGAGCTGTGTTTTTCTAGGTATTGATGAGAATATTTTTATCATGAGTGTGACCGTTTTTAAAAATATTTCTATTTTATCAGTTTTTGTATTTAATCAAAAAGAATATTATCAAAATGTATTCAAAAGTATTATTAAGTAGCTTTGAAGAGTTACTTCGCCAATTCCACGAAGCATAGCCTAAGTGCGGGTTGAATAAGCATACCATCCAGGGCTAACTTCGACGACCCTATTTTCGAAACAACAACACTGTCCAGAATGGGCCAATTCAACACAAATTGGACTGACTGACTATTTAAAAAAGAAAATTGCCGGTACATTTTTAACTTTAAAATTCGTTATAAATATTTACAATTATGCCACGACAGAACGCTGGAGTAAGCCATTGAATTTCAGGGCAATTATTTTCTTGCAGGAACTGAATTGTTCGGAGATCGTTATTGTAAACTTTTGATTTTAAATATTCCCCTATAAAAATCGTAATTTGTGAGGTCCGGTGACCAAGGTGACTGTGGAATGTCTCTGTAATTGCTGATCAGTTTATTCGGAAAAACTGTCCTTAGCCTTTTCATCGAGACCCTAGCTATAATTGCGTTAACAGAATCTTATCAATCATACGCCAAATCTGGGCATTGACTGTCTCACCTTGGTTGATAAAATAAGGGCCAATGACCCAGCTCGCTGAAATGGCACACCAAATTGTCGTTTTTAAACAATGTAAACTTTTTTGTTGGTGTTTTATAAGTCTGTTGGGGCACCAGTATCGCATATTTTGTTTGTAAACATATCCAACAATACGAAATTGTGCTTCGTCACCAAATATAATGGTTCTAAGTATAAGTGCTGCCCGACACATTCCAGCATTGCTCTTGCAAAGAACTCTCGCAAAGGAAAGTCAATTTCTCTGAGATACTGAACAATTTTTATGGGTGGAACATTAATGTATTTTTGACAATGACAATGACAATGACAAGCACTCTTAATTTTTTGATTTCTGTGGAGCTCGCAATCGCCCTTATTGATTTACGTGGGTTTCGAATCATTTCACTTCGAACTTGAGACACATTGTTGCTGACCATTGTGACTCACGACCAGCTCCGCCCACTTAGTAATCGAATATTAAATTCAGTACAAAAATCGCGAAGCTCACTTACCAATGATTTGTCGCACTTTAAATATTGCTCCACCGTAAACGCGAGGTGCTCTCCCGACAGCGACTTATGGGACTACCAATTCCGCAAACCCTGTGCTTTAAATGATATCCCTCGTCCTCGGGCCTAGTGACTTACAAATCTTAACCATTCCTGTGTGCGAGTACTGTTGTCAGCGATTGAGGGGACCTACAGTTTTAAGCCGAATCCGAACGGCTAATTTGAGAAAGCACTTTTCATGACAAGAATAATTACTCTTGGAGAATTTGTCAATTCCTCGCAAGAGGCAGTACCCGTGAAAAAAACTTTAGATGGCATAGGCAGGGATCGAAACCAGGATCTTTGGCATGATAGTCCAACCCACTAACCATCATGTCACGGGTACTTCTTTTGCTGTTTCAATAGTAAACCATTTTTTGACACATTTTAACTTAACGGAAGTTGGTTTTTAAGTACTCTGCAATAACACGGTCTTTCGCATGATCTTGGTGACCAGTTGATGTCGCCACGACGAGAAATTACGCGGCCAGGAAATGTCTTTTACAATAAAGTCATATTAGCTCGAGTTGTGGGCATGTGGCATCATCTTGTTGAAACCACATATTCTCTAAGTCTTCTTCTTCAACAGCAGGCAAACAAAGTGGGTTGTCATATGACCATAACGCTCCGAATTGACGGTGGCAATCGCTCCATCGTCATTTTCAAAGAAGTAAGGTCCAATCACATTTCCGGACCTAAGAACGCACCACACAGTGACTTTGTGGATGTAATGACCTCCTTCAATTACTTGAGGATTCTAAGAACCCCAAATACGACAATTTTGTTTATTAACATACCCACCGAGTGAGAAATGTGCTTCGTCGCTGAAGAAAATTTTGTTGGAAAAATCGCCATCCACCGCCTGTTTTTCAAGCACCCATTCGACGTATCTACGACGCACGTTGTGAATGGTCGTTTGGCTGCAGTTGTTGCGCCACAGGCCTTACAATATTGAAATTTCTTCACAATTTTGCCAATTCTTTGCGTGGTTGGACGATTAAGTAAACAATATCCTCTTTAAGCACGATATTTGGCTGTAGCAGAATCACCATTTTTTTATAAGTTTCAACAACTTGATGCGTTGTGCGATAGTTAAGCGATTCATTTTCCTAATTGCCAGACTTTCAACTAAAAAAATACAAACATTGGTTTAACAACTTAGTTTGACATATATCGAATTCCAGCCCTATATTTTTGAAACCGCAAAATGGAGAGAAAGAGGAAGACTAGAATTGGTCCTTGATCTGTTATCCTGATGTTCGTTCCTCACTATTAGAACATTAAAAGTTACAATCTTCCAAGTTTATTTATCTAAACCCCTTCACTTTTCGATAGTAAATCTATAACAAACAATCTGTAAGAAGACCCACGAAATATTGAATTACGCAAGAAAAGTTATAAATTCACAAGACGTCAGCATTTGACTCAAGTAAAAAATGAAAACAAAAATAAAATATATAAAATTAATTGTTATTACACATCAAGCAACTATAAAAAGTTTACAATAACAAAATAACTCTTATTTTAACTATCATCAATCAGGTTGTGTGACGTCACGAGAGCAATTTCAACTTCGCTATAAGTATAGGTAAGGTACTGAAACTGAAACTAAATCTCTCTATATAAACTGCTCGGCTTGGTCTTCTTCCTCGCATAACATCAGCATCATAGCATCAAGCATCAAGAAAGGCAACTAAAATATTTATTAAAAGTGAACCCATCCGATCGTAAATATCCTTAAAAAACATGAAAAGTATATAGAGTGTTCGTTGTCGCCGCTGCTGCCGTCCGTCCCCTGCCGCCACCATTACCGCTGAAGTTACCTCTCTCTCCTTTTATTTCTTACTCTCTCTCACTTTATACCTTATACAACTAAAAAAAAGAAGAATATAAGAGCCTCAAGGACTGAAGGACTCAAGGAGCTTGCTATTCTAGACAATGGAAGATTAAGTGGCCTTTGGGGAGACATAGAACAAAATTGCAGGCATCTGGGTATCATAGGGTTCATAGTATATCCGTATCTTATGGGATAAACGTGATTAAAAGACTTTACGAACATTAAGACTCACGTAGTGGCCAGTTGTTATATTTTCCTGCAGCTAGCTAAGATATTCCCTATATAAAACTTGAAGGGGCAATTTATTTTCTTTATTTTTTGTACTTTTTGTACTCCTGTAGTCTTCAGTGTTTTCGGGGTTTTCGGGGTGCGTTTTCGGGTGTGTTGATATTATACATATGTATATATTTTTATATTTGTGTTTTTATCACAAGGACTTTATCTACAAAAAATTAATCCATCATAAGTGCTTTAATGGAACCCAGGCGACATCTTGTGTTTTATACTTTAATGTTTTTGTATCTGTTTTTGGGGGACATGCTAACATGTTTACAACACAAAACAACATAAGAAATAAAATATATTTGCTTTGGATTCGAAATAGTGCGATGTAAATTCTAAATGTGATATATAGTAAATATAAAGTGATATAAAGAGTGTTTTATGAAACTTACAGTCATCAACCTTCTTCTAACTAAGTATAACTGGAAAATGTCCTTTTAAAAAAGCGAAGCAAG
Organism: Eupeodes latifasciatus; assembly: GCA_920104205.1. Lineage (NCBI taxonomy): Eukaryota > Metazoa > Arthropoda > Insecta > Diptera > Syrphidae > Eupeodes > Eupeodes latifasciatus. The sequence goes on from OV049924.1 coordinate 306,210,728, forward strand.
GAACAGAGTATCATACTTTTTTTGTAAATCGGGGCTATGAAGGACCCGTACGGCGGAAATTCCTAATACGATTTTTATTGAAAAAGAGTCATGGCTTTTATTTTGAGTATGTAAAAAGTGGCACCTCTATAATTCGTTTTCAATATTTTATAAAGCTACTAGCTGACCCTGCCACGCGTTAATGTGGCTAACGTTTTTTGTCATATAACATTGTTCCAAACTATTTAAGGGGAACGGTAGGAGAAAATCAGACATGGGCACCACCATGCTTTTTTACACAGATGCCATTTTTAAAAAAGAGGCTGGGATGCGACCCACACTGATAACTTAAAAATATTTTGCATAATAATAAAACCGTTTGATTCCGAAATCTATTTTTGTTAACGAGATTCTTATAAAAAAAAACTGTTTTTAACAATTTTGTTAGCATTTCTTGAAAATTTTCATTTCTGATATAAACAAATAGAAATTGAATGAACAAAATTAATTTTAAGTCAATATCTTCTATTGTTCACGAGATATCGAGAACATTAATTTTTACCAATTTTGAGTACTATTTTTGTAGATTTTATTTCTTTATGAAAAAAATGACATTTGGATTTTTATAAAAAAATTACTGAATGTCGAAAACAATATTTTCTGTGAGATAAAATAAGTTGGAAGCCAATATTTTTAATTTTTGAAAAGATATTTGAGTCGAAAGTAAATTTTACCAAATTTTAGTAATGTTTTTTTCAGGTTTTTATTTTTTGTAAAAAAGACTGTTAATTCGATTTTTCTCAAAATTTTACACAATGTTAAAAACAATATATTTCTTATAAGATAAAATAAGTTGGAAGCCATAATCTCAAATGTTTAAAAAGATATTTGAGTTGAAAATCAATTTTTACCAACTTTGAGTAGGTAATGTTTTTTTTAGGTTTTTTATTAAAAAAAAAACTGTCGATTCGATTTTTTTTTTGTTTTTCAGTTTTTTTGATTTATAAAAAAAACCTTTAATTGAATTTTTTTCCAAAAATATACTTATTTGGTATCACTTTACAATATATAATATAAAATTTAATTCAAGTCTCTAGCGTAATTGGTTCGTGAGATATTTTGTGTAAACCAACATTTTCACCTTATTTTTAAACTGCTATGGTAATAAAACCACCCACGCAATTTTCTTGAGAGCCCTTTCTACATCTGTATAACAAAATTTATTTGAAGTCGATATCTCTTCTGGTTCTTGAGCTATTTGAAGTCGATATCTCTTCTGGTTCTTGAGCTATGGATGACGAAAAAAACTGGTAAAAAAACCACCCACGCAATTTTCTTGAGAGCCCTTTCTGCATCTTTCTGCCTTATTATCTGTATAACAAAATTTATATGAAGTCGATATCTCTTCTGGTTCTTGAGCTATGGATGACGATAAAAACGTCGCGAACGTACGGACATACGGAAATACGGACGTACGAACGTACGTACACACGTACGCACAGACATCTTTCTAAAAATCTTTTGTTTCGACTGTATGGACCTTGAAACGTCGAGAAATGTCAAAATTTTCAATTTGACAAATCGGACCCATTACAATATTTTCCTATAGGAAGTTAATAATTTGCAATAAAATAGTATTGGAATCACAAATTGAGATGGAAGAAATCCTATCTTTCAAGTTGGATCAAACTGCACACGGTGTACAAATTTGGTTAAAATCGGTTAAGTAGTTAGGGAGTCAATTACGGACAATCCTCGTGACAAGTAATTTATATATATTTAGATGCTAGCGTTTTCTGAAAGTACGATTCTTCTTCTACGCCGCCACCTGTGATAAGATCGCATAAGTTTCCGTTGGTCAATATTGACATAACCAAAATATCATGACATTTCTGTGCACAGAAGGCAGAACTGCTAAAGTCAAATGTAGTCAAAATCGAGTATTAGATACCATTAGGTGTTGATAGCCATGAAACCTTGCGGTGGTGCTCCAGAAAAACAAATTTTTCAGTTAGACAACGGTCAACTGAGGGGTATATTTTCAAAACTCTTCTATTCCACTTTTTTCAAAAATGAGTTAAGTATGAGAAAGTGTTCTTTAGAGGAGCCCTCGTCTATGTGTTTAGTTAAAATTTATCAAAACTTGTTACTTCCTATACTTTTGAGTACTCAAAAAGTGAAGTTCTTTTCAAAACTTCACTATTCCACTCAGTCGTTTAATTCAAAACTCATTTATTCCCATACAAACCTAAATCCGCACCAAAACTCTTCTTTTCCTATGCAAATCAAAGTAGCCGCCTTCAAAACTCGTGTATTCCAATGACATTAAAAAGGCGGGAATCTTTGTTATTTTGAGAGCATTCATGGGTTAAACTATTTAGTATTGCAATAATTCTTGTTAAGAAAACATCTTTGGTAAGTTCGCAGATAAAATAATGTTTTATAAGTAGATTTGTATTTAATAATTAAATATAATGTATTTATAGATCATGAAAAAAAGTTTACTTTCTTTTTAAAACTCCTCTATTCCTAAATAGGTTGAATCAAAACTCAACTATTCCAATCGTAATTTTAAAACTCTTCTTTTCCAAATTAAGTTGAATTTTTATAATTTTTAGATTCATCTTATAGGTTCAAAAACAAAAGTTTAGTTTTTAGTTTAGTTTAGTTTAGTTTATTCATCAAACAGAGATTACATTAATCATCTTACAGACTAATTAAAATTAAAATTAAATATTTAAACAAAGCAAAAAATAAATAAATAATAAATTAATAAATACATTTCAATCAATATTTAGGAAATGGAACACAAGTTTATTTTTTAAAGTGACTCTATTAAAATGGAAATCAAAGTCTATTACATTAGAGACAGAATTGGTTTCCCTAACACAGCGAGTTATAGGTTCATTAACTGCGTAATTAACTCTATGGTAACTTACGTGGAATAGATCATAATCTCTTAGTTGACAAGAAGGAATATTTAACTCTATTAAAGATAGAAGGTATGGGCAGTTGATATGATGAAACAGAATATCACGAATAAATAAAACAGAGAAGATTTTACGTCGATTTTCTAGTGACTCTAAACCGATAAGTTTGCATCTCGTAGCATATGAAGGAGTTTCAATATTCCAACCAAGTTTCCACACAACAAACCTAGTGAAATTCTTTTGGACTTTTTCAATTCTTAATGAATGAATTCTATAGTATGGGTTCCAAACAACACAACAATATTCTAAAATAGATCTGACGTATGCACAAAAAAGAGATTATAAGGGTCTGAAAAGTCTGTTGAATTTCTTTTAATAAAACCAAGCATGGAGTTAGCTTTGGCAGCAATATATTCAACATGTTTGATAAAATTGAGTTTGAGGTCAAAAACAACACCAAGATCTTTCTTTTCATTGACTCTTTCAAGAACACTACTGCCAATTTTATATTCAAAGAAAGTAGGACAGTAAGAACGATAGAATGAAAAACATTGACATTTAGAAACGTTTAAAGATAATTGATTTTTCTTGCAACATTCAATAAGCATGTTAAGGTCGTCTTGCAAGCGAAGGCAATCATCAGTTTGTTTTATGCATCTATAAAACTTAAGATCGTCAGCAAATAAAAGTCTAAGAGAATTATGAAAAATATCTGGCATGTCATTAATAAAAATAAGAAAGAGTAAGGGTCCCAGGTGACTACCTTGAGCGACTCCTGATGATACATGTACAGGATTAGAGAGAACACTACCAATGGAAACAAATTCAATGCGTCCTATAAGATAAGATTTTAACCATTGCAAAACATTTGAATGAAAACCAATTCTTGATAGTTTTTTCAGTAGAATAGTGTGGCTGACTCTATCAAAGGCCTTTGCAAAGTCAGTATAGATGACGTCAACCTGATACCCTGCCTCAATTTTATTGAGAACATAGTTTGTGAAAATAGAAAGGTTAGTAGTTGTCGACCTGCCCGATACAAAGCCATGCTGGAAAGGCGATATTACTTCCTTAAGCAAAAATGAAAACTTATCACACACAAGTTTTTCAAAAAGTTTTGAAATGGTGGACAGTTTGCAGATTGGACGGTAGTTAGATATTTCCTGTTTGGGTCCTGCTTTATGAATAGGAATTATGAAAGATTTTTTCCATTGAGAAAGAAATTCACCTTTAGAAAGAGAGAGATTAAAAATATAAGAAAGAGGTTCAGAGAGTACTGCAGCACACATTTTTAAGACTATTGGAGCCACTCCATCTGGACCCGGACGATTGTCATTATTCACATTTAAAAGTGCTTCTTCAACTTCAGACTTGCTAATAACTAATCTTTCAACATTGATCGCGGTAACCGGATTGTCGTTGTCATAAACAGATTGTTGGTGATCTATGGTACTTACATAGTTTGATTCAAAGTATTCAGCAAACAAATTACAAATCGTAGTCAAATCGGAATAGGTAGAACCTTTATACTGCATATTTTTAGGAATTCCACTGTTTTTTGTTTTGTTTTTTCAAGACGAATATACTTGTCTTTGACCAAAGAGTTATTAGGTAACATTTGGAGAAGCTTATAAGCTTTTTTTTTTTTTGTTACTCAAATTACAAAGCCTTTTATTAAACCATGCAGGTTTTGAGTTAATGTGAACTTTAGTTTTAGGCACAAACATACCAACAGCACAATTCAAAGAATCAATTAAATAATTATAAGAACACAATAAATCAAACCGATTAAATATAAGTTGCCATGAAATACTCGACATATAACTCACTATGTTTTGAAAATTAGCTTTTTTATAATTGAATATAAAATTATTATTATTATTACATTTAGAATGCTCGAAAAATTCAAAATTGATAGATAAAGCAATATGGTGAACAGAGTTGGGAAATATCGGATATAAACATTGACTAACTTGTATTTCTAATTCTTTGTCAACAAAAACAAGATCTAATATGCGATTTAAATTATTTTTACAGCTATTAATTTGAACTAAATCATAACTTATGAATGAGTCAATAACTTCCGACTCATAGTTATTTTTAACATTATAAGGTATAAGTTGTAAGTCATCAAAGTCATAAACCCAATCAATGAATGGTAAATTAAAATCTCCAAGTATAATAACATGTTGATTATCTTTTAACTTAGATAAATAGTAATGACAATTCTGAACATGCAATTTATAAATATCTATTGAACTCCTAGGAGGAATGTAACACAAAATTATAAATATATCGACTTGGTGTGCAATGCTGACTTTGACTATTAATTGATCGATATCATACAAAAGTTGAGAAGAAGAAGAATGCAAAAACATTTGTACACAAGAGAACTTGGAGCGTATTGCAAGCATTACACCTCCCCCTCTTACCAATCCAGTTGAATGAGCACAACGATCTTTACGAAAAACTGAATATTGCTGACTGTTGAATATTTCTGCACTGTGATGATCATAACTAAGCCATGTCTCAGAGATTGCAATAAAATCATATTGTTGAGATCAAAAACACTCCATTACCAAGACCGGAATCTCAGACTGACATTTTGGTTTGCCTACAAGCTACTGAGGACTAAATGTGAGAAAGTGTGCGTGAAATGATGCAAAAAACCAAACACATTCTCACATTTAGTCCTCAGGCCCATCAAAATGCTTCATTATAGTAATCAGTCACATCTAAATGCTTCATTTTGAATATTTCATGGCCTCGTTCAAAAACTAAACAATCCTAACCAACAGAATCTGAAGTGCTGACATGGTCTTAAATTGGAAGATTTGTATAGCTTTTTAATTTCAATCCAAATAAATGTTGTAAATGTATATTAAATAAAATAAAATTGACCAAATATATATTTAATGATTTATTAGTGCTGTTTTTTATTTACTTAAATTATTTGCGAACGCAATATGAGCAGCAACTGGTTAAGTATAATTGGAAATGGACAAAAGTGTAACTTAATACTTTGTAAAACAAGAAAACACACAATTTTTTCAGCTGTAGTTTGCTTAGAGCATTTTTTTGGTGAAGTTAGAAGTTCAGGTGGAAACAATAGACGGGTGCCTCCGTATTTTTTTTGTGTACAGACAATGGTACGAGAAGCATACTTATGAAGTTCCATTGCCAACTTTAGCTAGTTCAGATTCCTCAATTAGAGTAGTATTTTCATCATTTAAGCAGTTCGATAATTGCAAGACCAAATTTTAGTTTTGTTTCCTTTTCGAGGAACTGTGTTAGAGTAAGAATTTTGTCTGTAGTTAGATTTTGGAATAAAAATTTGAGGGAACCATGTTTTAAAAATAAGCTGCTTTGTGTAAAGCATCTTTAAGGAATAGAAATAGGCAATATGTTTACACACAATACCAACTAAATGAGTGCAATAAATAGATTTAAGTAACTTTTTTTATTCCAGTATGGGGAAACCAAACACCCAATAGAAAAAAAATCGGTGAACGCGCCAAAATGCATACTTGTTGACTAAATAATGTAATCTTCTATGCTTACGCATAAAATTACGAATTTTGTAGCATATGAACATTTCTAGACATTTTACAATGTGAACAAATAAATATGCTATGAAATAATGGGCTGCTATTAATCCTATTTTTTTTTTCTAAAAAGTTGATGAAGGTTAGGTGAAGCGGAAATTTCTTTAATGAACATACCTAAAATATTATTGCCTTTGTCAAAAATATTTTTCTACGCTAACCTCTGCTTTATATCTGAAAACTATTGTTTATGTATATTTTCTTCTATGTTCTGCATTTATAAAATGTAATCTACGTATTATTTATTATATTAAGAAAAACAAAAACATATACGTAAAACTCATTAATTTTTTTTATTATTAGCAGCATTTTTACTAAACATACTTTTCAAACAATAATAAGTAAACTTGAACTTTGGTAACTAAACATTTTTAAGGAATGAATGAAAATTATATTTTGCGTTAAACTGTGGAAATTCACTAAAAAAAACTTCTGTACGTCAACAATAAACATTTATGACGATTACATGTTCTATTGAATTAGTTGTGCATGAATTCAGAACGATTTTAAGACATTTTCATTTTGTGATATATGTCAAAATTTACATTTTATTTGCTCTGCATTTATTCAACAGGTTCGCTATAATCGTTCTGATTACTTTTTTAAGACATTTGTGTTCCTTTGATGCATAGTTTTTTTTGATAGCAAATACATGTATGCTTCCATCAATCAATAATGTTATGGATAAGATATTTTTCGATTATAACTCTTTTTTTTTAAATATACAAACTATAAATATACTTGGATTAATTAAATTGATACAGATTTTAATTAGTTGCAAACAAAATATTTGGGCCGTTCCTTAACGAAAATTTATTAGAATTCAATACAAAAATTGCACTCGCACCCTTAAATTGATGGTTCTTCGAACGCATCTTTGATACAAAAATCCGGGGATTATTATGAAATTTAAAGAATTTCGTAGTGATTACTGTAAATTAGTGAATTAATTATAATAAACTGATGTTGAACATGCTTTTTTCAAGACAAAAAGGTACATTGGTTCACTATCCACAAAATGCCTGCAAAATTAAAGCTTAAAACTGACTTTGTCATCGAAAAAAGTAAAAGCAAAAACCTGAAAAAAACTTATTAACCCCTCCATTTTGTTTTTGCTATGCAAAGTGCCGCTAGCCCACGGCATCGTTTTTTTTTTTTGTTTGTGCTCACATCTATTCATGGACTAATTGTCAAAATTACAAATACAACAATGTAAACAAACGGGTTTTGGAGAGTGAAACGTACGAAAGATTCCGGTCTTGGTAATGGAGTGTTTTTGGTTGAGATGAGGAAGCCAAGAGCATTTGTTCCATTTTGGTTCGCATGCCACCAATGTTTTGATAATACCCATAGAATTGATTTGAAATTTTATATGGAGGTGGTATTGGACAAGGCGAAATTGGTAGTCAACGGCAAGAGGGAGATGGCATGTGTAGTTGTTGTTGCTGCGATTGCAGCGGAGATAATGATGCTTGAGGTTGTTGTTGCTGTGTTTGATGTGTAGGTGATGATGGTAATGGTTTACTATGAAGCTGAGGAAGTTGAGATGGTGGTTGTTGTTGTGGATGGATTTGTAATGGAGATGGTGTCATTGTAATTATAGGTGGCAGGTTATTTGTTTTCTCATGAGCGATGAATTTTTTGATTTGGACATAAGAGCCCCATGCAGAAGAGTTCATTACCTCCGATAATTTAAGAGAAGGTACACTTATATTATTATATTAGTTTAAATGTCACAAACTTAAGAGATGTGATGTCTATATTTTTTTTTGTTAGCATGTAGCATTTTAATTGATCAGGTGGAATATTAGTTTTTCGCGAAATATGATTAATGATGTCATCAGTCGTAGTTTTTATATTGAATTTCGATAGGTGTAGCCATTTGATGTCTGGTAAAGCCGAAAGGGACGATGTAGTGTCAGAACCAATAATCTTTGTAGGTTTAGAATATTTTTGTTTGGTTTTATTTTGAACAGTTTTCCATTCGGAATTTGTTAAAGTATTAGTATCAGTATTACTGACTGGATTATTTGATATAACTTGAGAGAGATTATTGAGTGATGGTGGTATTGGTGATATCGATGGAGATGAGGATGACTCAGTGTGATGGACTATTGAAGATGGAATTTTAGTGTTAAGATGATTTACAGCATGATGATTTACAGCAGCGGTGGTGATTTCATTTAGCAGCTTTTAACAGTTTTTTTCGTTTTACTTAAAATTCTCAAAATTGGAAAAGAAGAGTTTTTAAATTAAACCCCTCAACTGTCATGAGAGCTTTCTTTTAAAATCTGTCCAAAAGATCAAAAATTGAGAGTTCTACTCGAGTTTGGGAAGAATAAAGGCTTTTGTAAACTGTAGCATTTGATAGAAATTGGAACTAAGCTCTTAATCGAAAATGCGTGCTTTTGGTATTGGTGAATCTCTTCTTCTTTAGATTAGAAACTACCCTTCTAACCGTTCAATACAAGCTGTATTGGATGGTTTTAAGTCTGAAATTCATAAGATAAATGCTGTTGTTGTCCAGAGCTCCGTTTTATCTTCGACTCTCTTCCTGATATTCATTAACGAACTCTTGTCTGTCGATTCTACCCCAGACGCACTATCTATGAGTGGCACTTGCTTCCAGGAAACTAATCAACTTTAAGTACTCGGTATGCCTATCACCGATCACCTCTTATGGAATGATCACATATTCGATATTGCCAAAAACGCTGCTGGGTGCTTAGGATTTCTCCGACAGTGCAAGAAATTTCTGATCTGGCTGTAGTTTACAAAGCGTTCATTTTTCCAAAGCTTGATTATAACTCGCATATCTGGACGAGGCAAACAAGTCTAAATCTCTTGAATATAATTTAAAAAAGGGCTTAGAAAATGATGGGCGATATAACAACTACCGAAACATTTACATCCCTCGAACACCATAGCAAAGTTTCAGGCCTTTTGTTGTTTTGCCGATGTTTTTAAAAACAATGTTGTGTCGCATTAGCAAGTTGCGTTCCACCATTTAAACAAACAAGCTACCCTTGAGCCCAATTTCGGGCGTACTGTCAAGTATAGAGATTCTTTTTTAAAACGAACTTCGAGAATGTAGAATGCTATGGCCAACTCTATCCCTTTTTGAAGTTTAGAACTTTAATGTACAGCGATATTTCCTTTAAAATATTTCTCTATTTTCCTAACGCTCGCACACTATGTTTAAATTATATAAAGGGTACTAATAAGAATAACCCCTTAAAAAAAATGTTGAATTATTTTCGAGTTATTGAATTTTGAAAAAAAGATTTAAAATTTGTTTTAACTTTATTGATTGCATTCACCAATGAAAAGATATTAACTAGGAACATAACCTACATAAATTAGCTTTACAGACCCGTTTTTCAATGAAATGTCTAAAATCTTGTCTATCAATTTTCAAGGCAAAACCATTGTTTGACAATTAAACTTACTAATAAACATTAGTCCTAGAAAGCTTAGTGTTTTAACATTTTCAATCTGTTCATTATTTATACTTATATTAAGTTCATGGCAATTGACTTTTCTGATTTATGTCAACCTGAGAATTACAGGAGACTATGTTTGACTAATAATATTGTCCAGATCAATTTTATAAAAGTTTTGTTTTGGGTAAATGTACAAGCAAATATAAGTGAATTTGGATTGAAATTTTATGCCTACTGCCAAGTTTAAAATATTTGAATTTATTTGTCGAATTTATGTGGAATAAAGGTAGAAGTTGTGTTTGTTGGAAGGTTTGTGAAATAGCCAGCATAATTTTTAGGGACAATTGGGGTCGAATTAGAAGGACAATGAGTCTCTTATAAAGAAATCATACCTGGATTATGATCCTTAATTAAAATTAGGAGTTAGCTGAAAGATTTTTTATTATATGTGTTGGAGTTCGTGGTTTTGATGCTGTGGGGTATATCCCATTTGGATAAATAAAACTGATCTAAGATTATTTGTAACCAATTTTATTTTAAGATTCCGTTCACAGAATGGCTGACAGGTATTCTAAGCATACCAAACTGATACCAATTTCGTTTTTTAATAACAAGTTTTGTCTTTCATCGAAAAACTTATTCATAACTGTTGTATTTCAAAGAAACGAATTTCGAATTTTTTAAATTTACTTGTATATTCAAAAATGTTGTGCATTTTGATTTAAATTAATAATGATTGTAGTTCCTTTCCGCATTCCTACATACTTCTTCATACCTCCCATGAAACTAACATACCTACACCCTCAGTCATAGAAACATACTCACATTTCAATTCCCAAAACTTGCTAGAAAACTTGTTACAATGCAATGAAAAATTTATTTTATATTTTTTTTTAAATCAAAAACTCTTTCCCCATCTAATATATGCATGAACTCGTATATTCCATAATATCAGGACATATGAGTTGTATAACAATAGAAAAACATGAACATAAGAGTTTTGTGAACAAAATCAAAGATTGGTATGACTAAAACATATTCGAGATATGGAAATAGGTATTTCGTTCTTCTGTAGGTATACCTAACTCGAAACCTCATACTTATATTTTGTATTTACATATTTTTATAAAAGGTATATTTCGGTAATGTGAGAGGTATGTAGCAGAATGAAGTTTTTGCACTTACTCGTATTCCTCCTTGCGATTTCGTATTCAGATTGAATTATTCATAAGAAATGTCTCGAGAGAGAAGACGAAATCACATGAGAATTTTCAAAGAAAAAGTAGCTAGTGTAAGATTCTCTCTGGTCACAATATCATTTCTTCTAGGTTTCTGTGTTATTTTGTCATTTAAGAAATGCTTTTATAGTAAAACATAATAATATTCTCGAAACATTTTTATTGATGTTGAAGTTGATGTTAGACAAAAGTTCATGCAATTCTTCATAGGTTTATATATTATGGTTTGTTTAAAAACCTGATTACACGTGTTTATTTAAAGGCTCATACTTAATAGAAATCGTGCATTCCACAGAAAATTATATTGGAATTCCAAAGAGATTGATAAGATAACCAAATTAATAAATCGTGGACACCAATATTTTCATTAGAGTATTGTATTAATGTTTTAGGTAAAATTTTAAATTAGAATTCGTCGTTTTCGACGACAACGTCTTGTTGAAACAAAATGTCGTCAATGTTAAGCTGATTTATTTTTGGAAACAAGCAACGCTTGATCCATGTTTGGCATTCACGACAGCTATTTCCTCATTAAAAAGAAAGTATAAGGACCGATGCGCCAGCTTTTCAACTGCACGAAACATTGAATCTTATAGGATGTAATTATTCGTTAATGATTTGAGGATTGGCTTTGCTCCATATACCGACAACATTGAAACCTACCCTAACGAGGGCAAAGAATAAACCTTAGTCGTTGGGACAGTAAACATTTAAAAATTTGGATGGAAAAAACGTGACATTGGTCAAAACTAAAAGAAAGGGGCTAAGAAGTGATTAACACTTATAACTTTCCATTACTACTTTACTTAAGGCGGCCCTACAGTCCTGGAAGAACCTGAGCCTCAACCAGCATGCATCTACAGCCAGCTGTGTCCCTAGCTAGCTGTCTCCATTTTCGCACTTCAAGTTGGGTAAGGTCATTTTCCACCGACCCAAGGTCTTCCTCTACTGCACTGTCCTGTAGATATGGATTCAAAGACTTTCCGGGCCGGAGAATAGGTTTGCATACGCTCTACGTGATCCCAGCCATCTCAATCATTGGACTTTTATCCTTCTGGCTAAGTCTACGTCGCTGTACATTACGTACTGCTCACCATTCCATCTTCTCCTCCACTCACCATATGTTGACACTTTGGTAGCTCGAGAGACAGCTTTACTACTCAATTGCTTTCTTAGCCAAAAGAAACTGCGGCTAGCAAAATTAATTCTTCTTTTGATCTCAGCGCTGGTGTTATCTTCTGTGTACACAGCGGAGCCTTGGTAAACAAAGTCCTTAACTGCTTCAAAGTTACGTCTGTCAATGGTGCCGTTTTGACCGAGACGTCGATGTTGTAGGTCCTTTTTTGATGACAGCATGCACTTTGTTTTTCTCTCATTAACTGTTAAACTACTCACAAAAAGCCCCCGACTTCTTCCAATTATGTCAATTCAGGTTATGCTAGTTGGAGACTTTTTAAAGATAGGGGCTCAAGTGTTGACGTGGTAGCTCTGCACTATTCTTTCAACGACGATGAAATCGCATGCAAGCGCATCACCTTCTCTAAAGCCTTTTTTGACATCAAAAGGTTTGGTTAAGTAGTTTCCAACCTTTAGGGAGTAGAGAGAATTCTCTATGGTCATCCTGCACGAAGGGATGAGTTTGCAAGGAATGCCAAAACTAGGCATTGGTCTATACATCTCGTTCCTGTAGATGCTGTCATATGCGGCATTAAAATCGATGAAGAATGGTACATGTCGATTTGATGTTCTTGGGTTTTTTTTAAAGGATTTGCCGTAATGTGAATATTTGATGGACTGTTAACTTTCCTGATCGAAAACCACACTGATAAGGACCTATCACGTTCACATATTACGGCGGATAAGATTTTGTAAGCGATGTTAAGTAGACTGATGCCTCTATAGTTAGTGCAGTTTAAAATGTCTCCTTTTTTAATATCGGGCAATCAATACTGAGGTTCCATTCATCGGACATGCTTTTTCTGACCATATCTTACAGGTAATTTGGTGCACGCTCCTAAACAAATTATCTCCAGAAGAGCTCGGCATTCAAGCCATCTGCTCCAACGGCTTTGTTAGACTTCAGCTTAGATATGGCAATCTTTACTTCGTCTAAGTCGTTAGGACGGGATTGTTCGCTTTCGTCGTCTTTATTGATTCCTGATGGAATTCTGTTCGTCGTCGCCGCGCCGTCGCCGTTATATAGTCTGCAGAAGTAGTCCTCCCATATTCTCAGCATTGACTGCGGTTCCTCTATGATGTTTCCACTTTCGTCTTTGAAGCCTTCAGTTCTCATAAAACTTTTGAACTTCATCAGTAGTCGGTATTCCTCTTTCCTCATCTCCTGATAGAGCTCGTGAGCAGCGCTAGTCCTTCTATGAAGCGCCGATTTAAGTGCCTGTTGTTTAGCTGCATTTGCTTGCCGACAATCCTTTTCAGACCAGGGGCTTCTTGTTGGTGGCTGCTTGAAACCCAACACGTCAGAGGTTTCTTCTTTGATTGCATCTTAGCAATGTTGCCACTGGTTCTCGATATTGTGTTGGCGGCAGAAAATTTCGAAAAAAGTTACTTATGTTACTCGGTTAGAGACAAATTTGGCACTCTCTTGCGATTGTAGCCGTTCGACGTTGTATCTTCTCCCAGCATCGCCCTGTTTTGCCTTGGGTCTGGAAACCCGAAGTGCTACCTTGGCTATAACGAGGTAGTGGTCCGAGTCGATGTTACCTCCTCCGAAAGTTTGGCCATGGTACTGGAAGCGTGTCTAGCGTCGATAGCAATATGGTCAATCTGGTTGACGGTAGATTGATCTGGAGAACTCCGAGTTCCTCTGTGGATGTTTAGGTGTGGAAACGCGTACTGGCTACCATGACGTTTCGCCCCTCAGTAAAATTGATGAGCCTGAATCCGTTATCGGAAGTGTTGTCGTGCAGGCTGTTTTTTCCGATTATTCCACCAAAGATGTCTTCCCTTCCTAGTTTGGCATTAACATCGCCCAGGACAATTTTAATATCGTAGCTAGGACACTGCTCATTATGCTTTGTCCAAGAGCTCGAAGAAGATATCGTTAGTGTTGAAATCCTTCTCTTCTGTGGGGGCGTGCGCGCATTTTAGGCAAATGTTGCCGAATTTAGCCTTGCTGCGGCGGATAGTCGTGAAGCGCTCGATGATGCAACTATAGCTCAAGACTTGTTGCTTAAGTCTGGCTTCTTAGTCTATAGGGCCTTCGCTAATTCTTCGGCTGCACATGGTAGATATATTAAGGGAACTAACATTCCTAGTGCATATCCGAAGGTCGTTGTCCTTAAATCGTTTGCGTGGGGTGCCAACAGTAAATCCGTCAATGTATCAAATTAACCTAAAAGCATTTTCAAAAACTAGTACTTCTCTTAAAAATTAGTCCTAACAATAGAATTGGTGGAGCAGTTTTTGTAAGCATGAATCTTTAAAGGGTAAACCAGAAGTATCATCTTCTTAAAGCCGCTTGAATGATGTGAAAATTATAGGTAGACATTTTTTGTGAAATGATTTTGTGCTTAGAAAAACATTTGTACATTATGTCAGTGACACACAGAACACGTATCTCATATTGCCAATTCCATTTATATAATGGACTTATTTGTGCCTCATTAAAAACTACAAAGGATATTGTTGTGCAATAACCAACATAGGAAAAATACTTTTAAAGTTATTACACAGCTAAAATTTCAGTTGCATACTTTTGGAAGTTCATTAAACGATAATTTAATTTTTAAAAATGAAACACCAGATATAAGTTTGCAAGTGCACCAATCGAAAGTCCACAGTATGAGTCGCAACTCAGCATCTTTTAATGAAATTGAAATCAACTTTTCTCCACAGGAAATACCTCATTCGAATACACATGTACCTACAAACTAACCTATACCTATTTTGCCCCTATTTAAATAATGAAAAGATGAAAGGAATTTAGCCAATTCAGCTTAACACTCTCCAACTCTGCGATTATAATAATTTAGTGTTTATTCTACAGAAATATAGGAAGTATAGGTTAGGTACCTGCTTCACTTTTCAATTTCTTCAAAAGGCACTTGCTTTCTATACAGGTCTCAAATTTTATAACGAGTCTATCTATAAACAAATCAATTTAATGTAGCCCCTTAACAAAAATATAGCTATTCACCTCATTTCCCAAAAGAGCCTATAAAACATTAAAGAACAACTAATGAATGATTATAAATTTAGGTAAACATAACTTCGCTTTCTGGTTTCTTTGATTTTTGTTTAACATAAAATTTAAAAAAAAAAATATACAAAACAAAGTTGAAATATTAAAAAATATGTATAAGGTGATGGTAGTAAGGTGCAAAGCAAACTTGACTACATAGGAACCTATCCATAACCTAAAACCATATAACCAAGTCTGTGTTTCTGTTGTCCAGTTAAAAGGTATATAAATAAAAGCCATTTAAAAAAATAAATAAGAAAATATTTACAGTTTGCTTTGAGAAAAATATTTTTCAACTGCTTGGTTCATTTATTTCATCCTTTTATTTTATTTTATTTTATTTTTATTTTATTTAGTTGCCTCGTGGAAATTTTTGTGATTTGTGTATAGACCAAAACATGAAAAGAAAAGAGTAGGTATGTATATCCTATGTTTATATTCTATACACCTTTTCAGACCTTTATATTTCTAAAATACAAGCTGCCTTTCTTCAACACTTCAATTGAATTTCATTTAACAAATTACCACTCCTGCGAGTATAAGAAAAATGCTTTACATAGCTCTTCTTCGGCAAGGCGAGGCGCGGCGGCGGCGGTGGCGTTCGCATCCTTGTCGTCCTCTTCGACGACGACGACGCCTATCGCCTATCGCATTGGTCCTGTCCTGTTTCTTCTTCTGCTTTTGCTTTTGCTTGCGCTGCTTCCCGCATCGTTTTTCCATTTTTCTATTTGCATTTTAAAATACAAACATAGGTACCTGCCCGGCATCCCTCCTCTCCTATACCAATTGATACCTCCATCAAACCCAACGTAAACTTGAAAGTGAAAGCTGCAAACAGTGAAAATGTGTTTTCTGCAGTAACAGCAAATAAAAAGGAATACGTTCGTCGTAGTCGGTATACATTTCCACTCCTAATCATCCAAAAGCATTTTCTCACATGAACGATCAAAAGAAATTCCTCAATTCTCAGTGTCAATATAGAGGAAAGTACTTCTAGAAGTTCTACTCCTTCTTCTACAGTCTCCTTTTCCGTGCTCTTGGTTTTGCCATCAGCGTCGACCGAAGACCGACATCGACAACGACGAGCGGCAAGCGACGACGCGACGACGATGATGATGGTATCAAGGTGACAGCGGTGTATGTCCTTCGTCCTTCGTGTCGTTTGTCGTGCTTTCGATTTCGACACCCTGTGACTATGTGAGTCGTTATCGTCACAGTCGTTTTGCCTATATTATTCTCCCTAGGGACACATGTAAATTGATTGAATTCGATTCGATTCAACTGTTTCGATCTGAAGGTTATACGGTTATATCATATAATACGCTTTTTGAAATAGAACAAGCAAACACGAAATAGAACGTCTTATAGGGCTTTATACGTTCTCGTGAAGGGTGAATACGCTTCCTTACTAAACCATTGCTTATAGGTTGTAGGTTCACAGAGCTTAAGTGACATTTATCCGTATTCATCAATAACTCCATTTCAACAGGGTCGCATTCATTTTGAAAAGTTGAGGTAGGGTACAAAATTATCCATGAAGCTTCGCAGGTAAAATTTTACTTCCTAGCCTTCGGGAAATAGCCTTATTCCTCAAAAAACGAGTATCACGATTTTCATGAAATTTATCAAATTACTCATGTTTTTTTTTTTAATTGTTGTTCCTAAAAATTTAGTTGAGAAGTTGTTAGTTTATTTTATTAATTTATAAAAAAAAATTATAATTTTGTTATATCTTTTTCTTGATTTCTTAAGCTACGAATACACTGTCAAGGTAAAGGGTCAACGCGTTAAATCTCTGACGTCAGAAAAAATTAAATCTTTCTCTGTCAATTTGCCGCCCACGTCAACTTTGTCAATGAATAAAACGTTGACTATCACACGAATGACACCCTACGGTCATTTCTGGCCCAAAATGCGTTGACTCGTATTTGAGCAAAAGTGACGTTTAATTTTCTTTGTCAACGAAATAAACGTTTTACTATCCACACAAAACTGTCTTCAAATGTAATGCATTCCCATTTCAAGGATCTTTTAAATATGGAAATAACGCCGACAAAGTGGCAATTCCCACTACCTGGATTCATAGTTGACTCTCTGGACTGTGCATTTTACATTTGGCGAGTTAGAAGAAACGCTGGAGACTCTTAAAGATGGAAAAGTAGCCGGTTCGAATGGTATTCCTGTGGAATTTTGTAAGTATGGGACTGTCATGCTCAAAGAGCACCTTTTAAAACTTTTTAATACAGTTTTGGAGGGACAACTGTCTTTAGATGAATTTCGGGATGCTATTATATTTCCGATCCCCACGAAATGATCGTTATTCGATGCAGAAGAACTACAGAGGGATTTCCTTCCTTTTTTAATGCATCTTACAATCTATTTACAACGATGATGCATAAGCGTCTTATTAGTTGAATTGAGACCGGAAACTCGGTAAGGGGGTTCCAGGCTGGATTTAGACCAGGATATTTAGCAATAGATAACATTTTTATATTCAGTAACTTGGCAGAGAATTTCTTGAAATAAAGGAAAAAGCTGTATGTATTTTGTATCTACTTTAAGGCAGCTTTTGATACAATCGATCGAGGTGCACTATTCTATAAGCTGTATAGTCTTGGGTTATCATTGAAGTTTGAAGGGCGGCAGTATGGACAGGTGAAGAACTCTCTGACTGGTTTGAAACCTTATCGGGAGTGTGACAAGTTTATACATTAAGAACTAGGAGAGAGTGGGTATGTTTTGGACACAGGAGGAATGGGATGGAAATGGGACACAGGCATTTTCTCAATTCCTACAATTTTTGTATTCTTTCCTTGTATGACAGATTCTGTCTTCAGTCTTCTGTTAGAAATTAATTTTACTCAGATACGATCTATAAGATCTCGGTAAATTTAATGTTTTCAAAAAGTGTTTCAAACATACCCACTATCCCCTACTTTGTTTGGACTATTCATAGACGACCTGTTAGACTACCTGACGGGTGGAGTGGATTTCGAAGGGATGCCGATCGAAGACGATATAGTCATGTTTTCGCATTCTCCGGAACCTCTGTAGCTCATGTTAATCATGAGCGTTTACCAGCATTGTCAGCTATGGAATTTAATAGTAAATATCGATGAATCGAAGATTATGATTATTATGGAGCTTAATAGAGAATCACTTGAATAAGAAATTAGTTAAAAGGCGAACACTTCTATTAACATGACATGGAAACAATGCTTCATGAATAAGCGTATAGCGCATAGTAGCAAGTTTAAAGTCTTCGAAGTAGTAGCTGAGAGCATACTTTTATATGGATCGCAGGTATGGGGATTTATAAAGTACAATTCGGTTGAAAAACTCCTTACGCACTTTATAAAAAGAATATTTCATTTGCCGAAAAATACGCCAAACTACGTCATCATGCTGGGAACGGGTCTTTTCCCTTTGTTTATAAGAACATTGAAGTTACAAGCGGACTTCTTGCTTAACATTTTTAAAATGAATGATTCACGGGTCGTGAAAAGAGCGGCCATAAAAGCGATACAAGATCAAAAAAGTTGTTATCGAGATCGGCAAGATCTTGCTGAGGAATGTCAAATTAATTTTAATTTACCCATCTAGGATTTATCAGCCGCTAAAATCATCTTGTATGAAGTCATTTTAATAGTTGATGAGAAATTTAGTGTAATTCCTTGGACAGAACAACTCACAGCAGATTAAATCATAACCTTGCAGAGGACAACTATTTTAAGGATTCCAATAATGTCCATGTGATTTCTATGATGGTAAGACTACTTTGTGAACTAATAGATTTAAATTAAATTCTACACAGGCCTGATTTACCCTAGAGTGTAATGTGTAAGTGTAATATGTGCAAGAGAGGAAATTGTCCACTTTTTGGGAAAATGCCCCATTCTCAGAGAAATCAGAATGAATGTATTCAGAAAGGATCGGAAGATCAAGTTATAAGTTTATTGAATGAAATGAATGTTGTCAAACTTTACGAATTTTGCAAAATTTCGATTGGATATAGAAATTCATACCTAAAATTTGCGATCTTCTACAATTAGGCCTTAATATCCTCTGTAATTGGGCTAGTAAGTGTGGAACTGGTTCTATTCACGAGGAAAAGAAACATTCCAATTATTGACTGCCTTACTATTAAAGGGGTTTCCCTACACATTACTGGTATGGCAAAATATCTTGGATTGGTTCTCGATCGTAAATCAAACTGAAAAGGAAACATTAAAGAAAGAGAGAGAAAAGTCTCCTTCTATACCTGCAGTAGAATTGTTGGTAGAAGCAGGGGTTTAAGTCCTAAAAGCATTCTGTGGATGTACACTGCCACTGTACTGTAATGCCAATATTAACAAAGGCATGTTAGGTATTATGGGTACCAATCTTAAAAATATTAAAAAGAATTCAAAGAATTGCATGTATAGGTACTACACGTGCCATGAGGACTACAACAACTGCAGCCCAGAGAGACATTTCTCTCGCTGGCCCCTCTCGATATATTCGTTTAGGAACTAGCGGCTAAAAGTGCATTACGTCTTATACATTGTAATAACTGGAAAAAGGCTTCCATTGGTCATAGGAACATAAAGAACATTATTAACATAGACATTGTCACTCAGACAGACTATTCAAAGCCGTACATAGATTTTAACCCAGTACCACAAAACAAGGACTAGATGGAAAACAGGATCATAAAAATAAATCATGTATCTGTTTTTACGGACGGGGGAGGGATATGGTCTGGCATCTTTTCATGTAATCCTCCCCTAGAAACATCAATATAGAGCTTCCAAATTACTGTATTGTATTTCAAGCAAAAGAAATGGCGGGTTCTAAAGCCGCTAAGGATCTGTCTTCCCACATTTTGGAAGACAAATACATAGACATATTAATTGACCAAGCAGCAATCAAGGCCATAACTGCCACTACCCCAAAAGTGATAGTTATGGTAAAACTGGTACAGCAATGCTATAGGGAGCTTCGTTTACTTAGCGAAATCAACACGGTTACTCTCTTTTGAGTCCTAGGACACTGTGACATTGACGGTAATAGAAAAAGCAGACAAATTATCCCAAAACGGATAAATGGTCAGTTCAAGCCATATGGTATCAATGATATACAGGCCAATACAGCAGGTCCACCACAAATCCCCCAAAGTTTCATTGAAATTGCAAGCAGAAGGTGGGCAGCTCTTAAAACTTGCAGAGTTTCTAGGAATCTATGACCAAAGATTTCCAAAGGTAAAACAAAATTCATTTTGCCACAGCTGAGAACTAAGCTGTTCTTACTAATAGGTATCCTAACGGGTCGCAAGTCATTGGGCACCTTCATGAACAGAATCGGCTCATCTAATTTATGTAGAGGATATGAGATCTAGGAGACAGAGGAAGATAGCTCCCACTTTCTATGCGAATGCTTCTTTTGCTACCCAAAAGAAGAATGACAATACTAGAAAATTACTTTTTCGACGACTTATGCGACGTCTCGTCCTTGAGACATTCTTATATTTTCAAAGGATGGTTCAGGGAGGCGCCCTCAACCTAAATCCTCATCTACCTACCTTCAAATACCCTTTTTTATTTTTTTAATGGATACGTTTATAGTCATATATTTGATTCTATTTCATCAAGCGTTAAAAAAACTTTTCTTTTGAATCAATTTTAAGTTGATACAAGGGCCTCAAAAAAAATTATATTCCATCTGAGGCAAACAAGACTTTAATATCAGCACTGATCACCACTGAAACATCCTGTTAAAATGCATCTGAACAAAAATCCAATGGGGGGTTTTCGTACCCACACAGGACTTTCCGATTTTATTTTAGACATTGTTGTACTAATTTCACAATAAATCAAGAATTTGAAATTTTGGCGTTCTATTTATAGAATTTCTGTTTTATTTTTTTTTCTGACAGTCGCCCTTTCAAGAGTCGTGATTTTGAAAACAATTATCATCAAATCATGCAAAACAAAACACAAACCCAAATAAAACTCAACTGTGTTTTAAAATCAAATTATAAAACAATCTGTCAACTTTATATCTCTATTCTACATTGCTAAAGGTTAACATTAAAAATATGGGTTAAAATATTAAATTCTGCCTTGTCAACGTTGGCACACAGTTTTTGCGATGACAATCTGCCCGAAAAACGAGTCATCGTGTCCCAATAGGATTTTATCATACATTACACGGTCACAGAAAATAGTCAACGCCTTAACTAAAAAATGTGTGTCAACATGAGCGTCAATGTACTCGTTATAGCTTTGACAACATTTTACGTTGACGATTGCACGACGCCGACGTACACCCTTGGGATAGATTTTGAAGTCATTTTTACGTCAGAGGGTCAACGCGTTGACTGTTGTGAGTGCAACTTTAGAAATAACTTCATTAGTTTTGATAAACATTTAAAAACTCAATTTTAACAAATTAAAAGAACACCATCCGCATTCATACTGCCACTGGTATACCCATTTTTGATTGTTTGTTTTTAACGGACTTTTGTTGAATCAGAATTCAGAATTGATGATTGAGCAAAATAGTATGCCGTCTCGTACGTTAAAAAAATAATTACTCCAAAATAATTGTATTTCCCGAAAAATAAAGTTTTCGACATTTGTGTAATTTTTGGGAATATTAAATTGACAGTTTTTCTTACGTAAAATTACATAAAACATGAAGAAAATATCACAAATAGTTTTTAAAAATTAATTCTTCAGTTGAAAATCTTGAGAAAAAAGAGGCTGGGATGCGACCCACACTGATAACTTCCCATCCCGTCTGTCGATTTGTCTTGCTTAAAAGTTTGTCTATATGTATCAATTTTAACCAAATTTGCGTTCTATTTTTTGTAGCTTTTATTTTTTATGAAGAAACGGACTGTTGGATTTTTATAAAAAAATTACTGAAAATCGAAAACAATATTTTCTGTGAAATAAAATAAGTTAGAAGCCAATATTTGTAATTTTTGAAACGCTATTTGAGCCGAAAGTAAATTTTTACAAGTTTTAGTATTGTTTTTTTTTTCTGTTTTTATTTTTTGTAAAAAAAAAACTGTCAATTCGATTTTTCTCAAAATTTTTCCTAATGTTGAAAATAATATTTCTTAAAAGATAAAATTAGTTTGATGCCAATGTCTCAAATTTTTGAAAAGCTATTCACGTCGAAAAACAATTTTTACCAACTTTTATAAATTTTTTTTTTAGTTTTTTTATTTTTCGTAAAAAAAACTGTCAATTCGATTTTTCTCAAAATAGTTTCTATTGTTGAAAACAATATTTCTTATACGTTTAAAGTAGTAAGAAGCCATTATCTCAAATTTTTGAAAAGATATTTGAGTCAAAAATCAATCTTTAAGAATTTTTGTTGATTTGTTTTCAGTTTTTAATTTTTTGTAAAAAAAATGTGAATTCGATTTTTTCAAAATTTTACTGAATGTTGACAACAATATTTTTTGAAAGATTAAAGTAGTTTAAAGCCAATGTCTCGAAGTTTTGAAAAGATATTTGATATTTTTTGGTTTTTATTTTTTCTAAAAAACTGTCAATTCGATTTTTCTCAACATTTTTCAGAATGTTGAAAACAATATTTTTGGAAAGATAAAAGTAGTTTGAAGCCTTAATCTCAAGTTTTTGAAAAGATATTTGAGTCGAAATTCAATTTTTACCAACTTTGAGTAATGTTTTTTTTATGTTTTTATTTTTTATAAAAAAACTGTCAATTAGATTTTTCTCAAAATTTTATCAGATGTCAAAAGCATTATTCTTCATTGTACAAAATTGTTTCGGAGATGAAATCATATTTTAGTCGTAAAATTTTCGAGGTGACACATTTTTTTTCAGCTTTTTGATTTATAAAAAAAACCGTTTTTTTTCAAAAAATATATGTACTTCTTTTGTATCACGTTACAATATATAATATAAAATATAATTCAAGTCTCTAGCGTCATTGGTTCATGAGATATTTAGGGTTAACCAAAATTTTCACCTCTTTTTTAAACTGCTATGGTAAAAAAAACCACCCACGCAATGTTCTTGAGAGCCCTTTCTGCATCTTTCTGCCTTATTATAACAAAATTTATTTGAAGTCGATATCTCTTCTGGTTCTTGAGCTATGGACGACGAAAAAAACTTCGCGAACGTACGGACGTACGGACATAAAGACATACGGACATACGGACGTACGAACGTACGTACACACGCACGCACAGACATCTTTCTAAAAATCTTTTATTTCGACTCTAGGGACCTTGAAACGTCGAGGAATGTCAAAATTTTCAATTTGACAAATCGGACCCATTACAATAACTTCCTATGGGAAGTTAAAAATAAAGGTATTATTTTATCTTAAAGAGCTTAAACTTTATTTATTGATTGCATACTTTTCGAAGCTTCTTAGATAACAATTCAAAAATAATTGATTTAAAGGAAAATTATCAGTGTAGGTCGCAACCCAGCCATTTTTCATATATTAAATCCACGGTCTTGAGCTATTGGACTTTTCTTTAAAAAATTGTTTTCTAATTATAAAATTTTGTGTAAAAAGCATTCTTGTGAGTCAAAATAATCGTACAAAGGATTTAATTAAATATCAATTGGATCTGAATAATCTATTAGATCCAGATTATGGCTTAAGCCATTAAATACTTCTAAATTGAGTGAAGCATGTCAAGAAATCATTTTAAGATATCACTAACAATTCTGAAAATGTGTGGTACCTAATACCTTTATTTTTAGAATTTTGTTTAGGAGATAACAAAATATTAATAAATTATGCATTTTAATACGATTTTATCTCTTTTTTTTTGTCGTGTTGATGAATTTCGTGCTCTAAAACACTGATTTTTTTAATTTTTCATAACTTAGTTTTTTAGAAATGTTGGGATGCAACGTTTTCGATGATATTTTCAGTTCCTCAAATAAAAATTTACTACACAGAAAGTACAATAACTTTTACTACTTTAAAAAATATATACAAAATGTGACGAATATTCCTATAAAACAGTATCCAATGCCATATTTTTAACTTTATTACTTAATTTTTAAATGTAGTACCCGTGTAGTGATGGTTAGTACGTTATACTGTCGTGCCAAAGATCTTGGGTTCACGGGTACTGCCTCTTGCGAGCAATTGGCAAATTCTCCAAGAGAAATTCTTGTTATAAAGGGTGTCCCAAAATTAACGCAAGATTTGAATTTGCCGCCATTTGTGCAGTGAAGTGTTGGCAACCCTGAAAAAAAGCAATTTGACAGCTAACAGTATAGGGTTATTAAAAATGAAGCGTTACACGATAGAACAACGTGTCTTCATTATTAAAGAATATTTCAAAAATAGTGAAAGCTTGGCGGCTGATTTTTCGAGCAAAATCATCCTAAGCGATGAAGCACATTTTCATCTTGATGGCTTTGTCAATCGCCAAAATTGCCGCATTTGGGGTTCGGAGAACCCACATGTGATTGTCGAAAAACAAATGCATCCACAACGCCCGACTGTATGGTGTGGATTCTGGGCTGGAGGCATAATTGGGCCATATTTTTTTGAAAATGATG
The DNA here is from genome assembly GCA_920104205.1 of Eupeodes latifasciatus. Lineage (NCBI taxonomy): Eukaryota > Metazoa > Arthropoda > Insecta > Diptera > Syrphidae > Eupeodes > Eupeodes latifasciatus. Next base: position 306,235,672 of record OV049924.1, read on the forward strand.
CTGGTCAAGCAGTGATTGTTACTGGTGCTCGATATCGCGACATGATTACACAGTTCTTTCTGCCAAAATTGGATGATATTGATGTGTCCAATATGTGGTTTCAACAAGACGGTGCCACATGTCATACAGCCCGTGAAACAATTCAATTACTGCATGAGACATTTCCAGGTCGTGTACTCTCTCGTTTCGGTGATCAAAATTGGCCTCCTAGATCGTGTGATTTAACACCATTAGACTTCTTTTTATGGGGTTATTTGAAATCACAAGTCTATGTCAACAAGCCCACAACCACCCGTGCATTAAAGGAGGAGATTCAACGCTGCATCAACGAAATTCAGCCACATTTATGCAGAATGGTCATGGAAAATTTCAACAAAAGAGTGCGCATGTGCATGCAAAGCCGTGGAGGCCATTTGTCCGATGTGTTATTCCATACATAACCCTATCCTATGTACTTTACGAGTCAATACAAATCTAACTATCAAAAGACTAAAAACGGCGTTTTCTATTTAATTCAAATCTTGCGTTAATTTTGGGACACCCTTTAAAAGTGCTTTCTCAAATTACCCTTTCATGACCTAATATGTATATTTTTTCTTACATAAAACTGTGGACTGCAGTACATTGTTCTTTTTCTAATTTGAGTGTTCATCAAAATTACTTAAAATGAAAAAAACGCTATATTTATACTAGCTGACCCGGCCACGCGTTGCTGTGGCTAACCCTTTTTTGGTCATATTACATACATAGTTGTAAAATATTTAAGTGGAACGGTAGGAGAACATCAGACATGAGCACCACCATGGTTTTTTTTACATAGATTCCATTTGTAAAAAAAACATGGCGACCTTCATGACTGATTTTCGCCCACCGTTACCTCTAATTACGATGAGATTATAATTTACGAACGAAGACAAAAACATTAAAGCTGGTATAAAAATTTACTGGTTTGGGATTTTAAGGAGAAGGACTTTGAACACTATTAATCAACATTTTTGTACACTTGATGTAAAGCGAAAATCAATACCAAGGAATTAAACTAAAAACTTATCATTATTTTTATTCAATATTGTAACAAATGAGTACACATCAAAGTTTTTAGTAAATAACCTGTGACAGTTAAACTTATAAATGAGGTAGGTAGGGCGGGTAGTTTAAAATCTTCTAATAATAATATTTATTATTTTGAATTAGAAATACTTTTAACTTCAATTTTTTGGTTAACCTGTCTTTCCTAACCGAAGTTAAACACTCGCATTGAAAATTGGAAATGCGGAGAAAAAAAACCAACGTCGAACCGATGCTTGTTTTAAGAAGAAACCAATTTTGTTTGGGAAAAAGCATTTGCAAAAAACCCAATTTATTTAAACTATCAAGAACGCTTGCCGAATTGCTGACTTACCGATTACAGAGCTGGATGAAGACTAAAAAATATTTACTATATAACGAAGCATTTTCTTTTGTATGCTTTTTCGTATAGTACATAAAAAGAATATAGAATGTATTTATATTTATATTTATATTTATATTTATATTTATATTTATATTTATATTTATATTTATATTTATATTTATATTTATATTTATATTTATATACTAGCGGCCCGTCCCGGCTTCGCACGGGTAGACGTAAATAGGTACAGATATTTAAGTTATAAGCATGCTAATTAAAACTACCATGAATTACTAAATTAGAAAAAAATTGTATGCTTATCTTAAAGCCTTCCTGTACACTTCGTTGGCTGTGGTATTTGTAGGTGGCAACAAAACATATTGATTTTCAGGAGATCCTACTCGTGAAAGTGCCACATACAATTGCCCTTGTGAAAAGCACTCTTTCTTTAAGTCGATACCAACTATGGAAAAAGTAACTTTTATGCAATTTGAATTTTTTTCAATTTCTTTCTATGTATATATAGATATACAATTTACATAGAGTGAATTTTTTCAATTTTTTTCACTCAATATTTTTAATCAGGGAAAACTAACCTATGCTTCCAATTTTTAAAAAAAGAATAAATTTTGTTGTACTTTAATTTTTTTGTTTATATACTTTATTGTATTAATAAAACTGTAATTTAGTAGTTGAAAAGAAATATTCAGAATTATATAGAGCACATGAAATTAAATGAGAAATAATCCAGAAAAAGCGATGTTACGTTATAGATCGATGAAAATACCACATTGCACCACGTGTTGTTGAAAAAGAAATTTGGAATTCCAACGTGGCGCCATCTATGAAAAGTTCACGATAGATGGTCCGACATTTTCTGTAAAAAATCTGTTTTAAGGCGCCATCTGTTCGAGACTTATGAAACTTACGATTAATAAGAAACATCAACATTGACAATCAGTTTATTGTTAATTATAAATTGTTAAGACCATTAATCGAAATATAAACTATCCTATATCTCAAGTTAGACCAAATTATACATAAAATGCCAACTTTCATCGAATTTGGTTGACTCGGTGAAGAGTTCACTGGGAACATACATATGACACTGGATTTTTATATATTAAGATATATTTATATTTATATTTACATTTATATTTATATTTATATTTATATTTATATTTATATTTATATTTATATTTATATTTATATTTATATTTATATTTATATTTATATTTATATTTATATTTATATTTATATTTATATTTATATTTATATTTATATTTATATTTATATTTATATTTATATTTATATTTATATTTATATTTATATTTATATTTATATTCATATTTTTATTATTACGAAAAATTACAAAAAACAATTTTCGATTTTTCCCGACTACTCGGAAGGTTTTAAGAACACGATTTCGATAAATATTGCGCCAAGAATTAATAGCGGTTCATTATAAAAGGTTTAAGAACAAGCACTTTTTACTATATGAGAGGAGGGACCTAGCTCACTTCGCTTAGGAGAATTTTAGAACACAAAATAGTTTGATTAGTTTTCAATTTTCTCAAAAACTAGGCGACATAAAACCATTCAGTTATGTGTATTCTATTCAGAATTGACGGTAACATTGCACCAACAAGTTAATTTTGCAATTCATTTCACAACTTTTTAAAAAAATTGATGTAACATTAGAAACAAAAATTTACAAATGCCTGAGTTTGCATGCGAATATTTCAAAATTATTTTTATATTCTGGAACAAATTTCTAGTTTCCATAACTGGTATAGAATTTCATTGTTAGTGTTGCTGTTGTTTTTTAATAATTTTCTGTTTAATTTGTGTAATTTTTCTAAAATTGCTCCTACCTCTAAATGATGATGTCCCTCTTATAAAAAACCGTTGTCAATTTTTGGCGCCTATTTATAATTCTCTTCATGATTTTAGATTTTGTGGGCTTTGGATATTTTAGATTTTAGTATTTCAGTTTATTGGATTTTCTAGTTTTTTTGGTTTTCATTATTCACTCGGGAGTGCCCGTATCAGCTATATATTTTATATTTAAAAAATGAAACACTGTTCTTAGGGACAATTTATTGTAGTTTCTGTTTCTTCGCACTTTTCAATTTTCTTTTATGGAATTATTTTACAAAATAAATTGTTTTTTTCTCTTAGCATATTCTTAAGTAATTTAAACATCAGAAGTGTGCTTAACTTGTGACTTGTGCCACAATTTTTTTGAAAAGGGTTAAATCCAAAGAAGAATATATTGTTCGATGTACGCATGTCGCATATTCTCAAGAAAGTCTTCTTGTTTTCATGCAGAAGTATACTTTTCACTGAAGGTAGAGTTAAATTAACATTACAAAAAAGAGGGCCCTTAAATACACCCCTGACTTTTCCCACAAACCAATTCTGTAAAATGTTTTAAGTCGTAATTTGACTTTTTGCATATCCCTTCAAAACTTACCAATGCTTTTGTGAATGTTGAGGACACGTTTCCAAACACACACTTGTGTTCATCAATCCATATAACGTTTTTACGGGTATAAAGCCATTTTTTCTTTAAAGATATTAAAAGCCCCACAACAAAACCATATTGACACGTTTCATATGGCTGAGAAAGATCTTAAAGAAAATCATCATCACCTAAGTTGTATACAACAATCATCCGCACTATAAAACTTCTCCAACCTCTTTGCATTCATTCAATCTTATCATACAACCCCATCCAGACTTCTAGGCCCCTTTAACCCAACCACACCCATCAGAGTAGTTAAAATGCTTTTCTATTTGCCAGGATAAAGAAGTCCTTTCAATATTATGCCGAACGTCTGTTGACTTTTGACTAAATGATGTGGCTGTCGTAGCTGTAGTCGTACCGGTGAACCCGGGTACCAGTACCGGTGCGGTGGTGGTGCGGTGATGATGTTTGCTGTTTTCCGTCCGGCATTTTTCCAATTCAAACGACACGACACAAAGACCGAATTCGACGACTGGCGAGGTACGACGAGGACGACGTACGACAAGAGAAGAGCTATAGAATCCGAAAAAGCAACCCTCTTCCAACAAAGATGACATTTTAAATTTTTGATGTGGTGATTTTATTAAGGACTGGAATTGGTTCTTGGTCCTTTGATGGATACCAAAGGTGTTGACAGGACTTCGTTAAAATTGATTATGCCCATATAGGCATTAACTTTGATGATAACATTTCTCTGAAATATCATTATTTTCCGGATAAGAACTGAAAGTGTTGGTCTGTTGGTTTTATGGATACCATAGTATTTAGGGCAAATGAAAAATATTAAAAAGCTATGGAAAGGGGGAAGAAAGGGCTTGGGGGGATGGTCGACGGGCGTCTGTTCTTATTAATGATGAAACGGACTGAAAAGGGTTTAACAAAATGAAGTTGTGTTTTTGAGGTTGATAGACAAGGTTGATGAACACTGAAACACTGAACTGAACAGAGCAAAAGTTAAAGCGAATTAAGGTATTTCAATATCGAAAACTTTCTAGATTACATAGTGATTGATTAAAACAGTTCGGATTTTTGGTTATGGCTAAGGTTGGGGTTATATAGCAAAAGGTATGTATACATGTGACTCTAGCTTACCTATCCGTAATCTTTGATGGGTGCCTGTGGTTAGATAATGCATGTAAATTACACTAATCAAAGTTGGGCTGGAGCTGTCTGTCTATTAAGTCATATACCTTACGGTTTAAGGAAAGTTTTTCCTTAAAATAAACTGTGGGTAAAGGGTTGAGGCATCATGGATGACTTTATGTAGATAAATTCAAAATAATAGGGTTATATTTTAATCATTTAAGATAAACTGGGTTTATTGATTAATGAATATGAACAAAAATTGAAAATTAAATTTTTCGTTTTTGATATAAAAAGGATTTATTAACTGAGTTTTCTCCTTTCGATGACTTGACTTATAACTTAACATCCATAACACATGTCTTCCAAAAGAGTGATTCTAGGAAACAAAGAATGCTGTGTAGAATCAGATATAGGAAGTAATTTTATTAAAAGAAAAGAGTCCTTATATAATTATATTTTGGATTATGGTTTGACCATGGAAAAAAAAATTTGGGAAATTTTTCAAGTTCATACAAATTTTACCTTTATGAACGAAATATACCAGCCTATCCGTTATGACACCCGACTTTTCAATGAAGAAATTATTGAACAATGTCATCGAAGCACAATTTTGAAAAGAAGTATAAGGTCGAAGACGTTTTGATTACACGGAATCCTTTGATTCCAGACGACATAACAGACTTATAAAAACTTTGTTTTTGAAATATTTTGTCATTTTTTTATATTTTGGACAACGTCTGTCGGGTCCGCTAGTATAATGATAGAACTGTTGGTTTAACCACTTTTTTGTTCAAATTGCTGCATTCAAAAAAACACTTACTTACATTTTTGGAAAATCCGACGTACTGAAAAAAGAAGATGTGTCTTTAAAATGGGTGTGAAATATAATATATAATGTTGTACTCGTTTCAAAAGCCAATTGAATTGACCATTATGAATCAGGAAAAATTTCTCTGGGTCTTTGAAGGGTGGCGCAACCGAAAAGCTGAGTTTTCTATGACTCTTCTGAATTGGATTGGTATTGTCCCAAGTTAATCATTTTAACTCCCTATAGTTATTGCACTCGGTCCTATTTGTGATTGAAAATGTTGACATTCTCGACGTTTCAAGAATCCAAATCAAAGATTTTTGGAGAAATGTGTGTGTTTGTGTGTGTACGTACGTTTCTAAGTCCGCACGACTTTTAAACTAATAGAATGTTTTTTTAAATTCCCATATAGTAGGGGGCCCAGGGTGCTAAATCGGGATTTACTCGAGCGTCAAAGAGACCTATTGGATTGCGAAGCTTAGATGATAAGAAGAAAAAAATGTCATATCATATACATATACACTTTCATCGGTGGAGGAGCGGCTATAAATTTTCAAAAATGTAAAAAAAAACAGTTGCATGGACATACTCGAGCGCGTCAGATATTAATAGCATCCATGTCCTACGTATTTTTGAAAATATACGTATGTTAATCTGATTGTTTCAATGATGGGGGTGGTCGTACGTAAGGGTTGAAAATGGAAAAAGAAAAAATTTAATCGAGCGCGTCAGATTTTGAAAGGGGATGTTAAGTGAACCTAAAAGAAGGCTCTTATGTAATAATCTGACGATTTGGATGTGACCCAAACTCGCGGCCATTATAAGAATTTGCAAAAAAAAAAATCGCCATTTTGAAATACTCGAGCGCGTCAGATTATGAAATATATGGTTCATTTATATAACCTAAACGTGCTGTCTCTTAATCTGACGATTATCTGGAGGGATTCGCCTAATCTGACAATGGCAAGAATTTTTTCACCACAAAACACACACTTTACATTAATGGCACCTATAGTAACTTTTTTTTAAATTTTAATTCACATAATAAACATCAAAACCGCAAAATAATTTCAGGCGTTGCAAATACATACGTTGTAAACGAAAAAACAACTGCGCGGTCAGCTGTCATGGAGTCATGGCAACAGAACCCACAGTGGGGACTAAGTGATTATTACGGAAACCGTCAGATTATATATTATTCGTGAACGTTGAATTATTGCCTTCAAAATAAAAAAAAAATTAGCCACGCTAGAGAAAGTCAAGATGACGTTTTTTTTTACAAGTTTGTAACCCACCTACTTCTTATCGTCAATCGAAAATTGTCAGATTAGTGGAATATACACTTTTTAGCATATAACTAACTTACCCTACCTTAATCTGACGCGCTCGAGAATTTCAGATGATCAATTTTTTTTTACTAATCTGATCCTTTATCCTTGACGCGCGGCCACATATATACGGGGCTATTACTTGGTGCAGGTATTCAATGGGGTACTAGGTACCTCCCTGTATATTAATCTGCCGCGCTTTAGTAAATCCCAAAATCCCTCCTTGGGCTCCCCTACTAAAAGTTTACGTCTGATTACAATGACTTCCTATGGGAAGTTAAAAGTATAAGGGGGTCAGATATATTAATGCAATACGTTTGTAAAGGAATTCCTAAAATTAAAACAAAAAAATCTGCAGTTTGCTTTCAAACGTACATATGTAATTTTGTCTGTATATCCCTTTTAATGAAATTTACCCACAACATAATATTTTTATGCAATCATACATACAAATTTTTCGAAAAGTGTCCAGGGCCCCAAAGGGTAAACACAGGCTTGCTTCACACAAAATATTATATATTGCTAAACTAAAATGGAATCCTTGTTTGTAGCTAGATAAGCTTTAAACTAGAAAGGGAAAAAAGGGTTTAAAAAAATTATTTAAAATTAAAAAGGAAGTGAAAACGAGAAAATTTCCTCATACATTTTTCGACTTGAAAATAGGTCTTAGGAACCTAAATGATAATTTTGTCTGCGTCTTTTACCTTGAGACACAATATTTACAATGATTACTTATTATTAAAGTGATTTTATTATATAACGCATTTGTTATTTTCGACTCGTTTTTTTTTTCTAAAAATAAAATTAAAAAACAACCAACAAATTTTAGATTTCGAATAATGAGGTACTATATACACCGAATTTAAATTGTAATAATAATACTAAAACTGCAATTAAAATTATCAATTTTTTCATATTTAAAATGTATATTACGAACGTCCAAAAATACTTCCAAATATTTTAATATATTGTGGCCGCTTGTGTTACTTACAGGAATGATCATCACAAAAAACTGAAGTCCAACTTCGATCATACTGTCAAGTACAGAAACTCGTTCTTTAGCCGTACTACGCGAATGTTGAATATTTTACCACTCTCTGTCCTTTACACAGTCAATGAACTTAAAAGCAATAAGCACCGACACCTCCCATTCAAACCCTCTCTTCCTTTCCTAAAGCTCAAACTATGTCTTTAACATCATAATGATAACAAAATCCAATTAAATGGGAGCTAAATATAAACAACAACAAAATCAATTTTAAAAATTATTCTGTATTTTCATATCATTTACCTTATTACTCACTCATTTCCCTCAGAGATACAAAAAGTTACTATATTATATACATTCGTGTTATCTTATAAGTAATTATTTCTCTTACACACATCAATAGTAAATAAAAGCAAACCTTTTTTTCCAGATACATTTGTATATATTTAAGTACATAACCTAATTAAAATCCATAATATTAATTCCCCAACTCCAATTCAACCACACTAACCACAGCCTTTACGAATTGACAGCAGCTCATTTTTGACCTGATATGAATCGGCGGACCCGGACAGTTCGTTCGTTGGCGGCAATTTTACTGGCTTGTCAAGCTTTCTTCAATCTGGCGAATTTTCAGAAGTCCGCAGTCCGCTTACGATCATACACCAGTTAACATCTATCTACGATTGAATAAAGTAGATTCTTTTTAATTCTAATTAGTTAATTTGTGTTCGCAGTAAATTAAGGAAATTAATCATGGCTGATGATTGGGCTGTAAGTTAAGAAATTGAATCTTTTGCTTTAAATAGATACAAAAACAAATAAATAAAACAATGATTCAGAAATACAAAAATTCTAAACAATTAAAAACTGGTTTGTGATGTCTACAACAACAATTCAATAAAACAAATTCTAGTTTCTGTTGCTTCTGTCAGTTTTTGCTTATTTACGTAATTTGTTTAATTTTTATTTGTTATTCAATTCGCCGGTCGCATTGTGTACGTTTTTATTTGTTGCTTAGACGGATATATAAATTAAAAATTCATAAAAATAGGAAATATAATTTGTTCAAGTGCAAATAATAGAATAATGATATAAAAGATAGTTTTGCGTTTCGTGATTATTTCATTTGACTCATGAAATATGAAAAGGTTGTTACCTACTTTTTATTAATTCATGATGTGGAACGAAAAGTCATAAAAGATTATTTAGGTATACCTTGACTTGTTCCATGTAATTAAATTACGATTTAAATAACTATCTATACTTACTTGCATTTTACAACAAAGCAAGTGAATATACTCGTATTATATTTGGAATTAACGACTTTATTTATTTCGGAATAAATGAATCAGAGAAGGTAAATAAACACTTCGAGTCACTTGGTTAGACCCGTTTTAGAACAAAATATATGTTTGTGAAAAAGTTAGAGTTTAAAAAAGTTTAAAATAATTCTCAAAAGCTATTGTTCATATTTTATGATTTATAAAAAAAAGGCTGGGAAGCGACCCACACTAATAACTTTATATCCGTACCTGTCAATTTTTCTAAGACTTTAACAACATATTAGTTTAAATATTTTGTGTACGTTTTTTGTTCTTTTTATAGGTTTTCGTGTTTGGTAAAAAAAATTTGTCAGTTGAATTTTTCTAAAAAATATTTTGAACATGATAAAATGAGTTCGGGTTCAATATTTTTTATTGTTTTCGAGATTTTTAGTCGAAAACCAAACGAAAAACAATGCCGACTTTATTTTTGTAAGACAATATTATCTTACGTTAACAACAAAATTAAGCACAGGATGAAATCATTTTTAGGTTAATGGCGACAAATTTTAAACGATTTAGTAAAACGTTAAACGCAGTTTTAGCTATTTTTAAACGATTTTTTACATCTACTATCTCTTAACAATTTACTAAAGTTAAAATCATGGAAAGGCTACTTTAACCCTATTTGCTATATCCAAAATAAGTTTTAACCAAATTTTAGTAATGTTTTTTTTTTATTTATTTTTTGTTAAAAACGTTACTTTGATTTTTCTCAATATCTCACCACCATATGCCAAAAACGTTGTTCTTCTTTGCAAACAATTATTTTGAAGGTTATTTGATGTTTTGTTCGTAAAATGTTCTAGGTTACCAAAATTTTACATTTATAATTCAAAAAACTGACAATTTTCGAATATTTTACGAACAAATAATGATTGTATCTCCAAAAAAAAGTGATTTTCAACGCAAATATTTTTTTTTTAAAATGTAAGATATTGGCTTCAGACTTATAAAAAATATAGTTTTCAAAATTCAATAAAATTTGTAAAAAATTCAACAGTTTCTTCATAAAACTAAAATCTATACAAAATAGAACGCAAAATTGGTAAAAATTGATGTTCAATTCTCGATATCTCGTGAATAAATGAAGGTTTTGAATTCAAAATGATTTCATTCTGGGCTAAGTTTTCTTGGAAAAATCCAATATGTATTTGTTTATGTAAGAAATAAAAACTTTCAAGAAATGCTACTAAAATTGGTAGAAATTGGTTTCCGACTAAAAATCTCGTTACCAAAAATAGATTTTGAAGTTGAAAAAATCTTAAATTTGATTAATTGATTAACTGGATCTTCAATAGGCAACACAGTTCACTAAGCAGACAAGTTCTCAAATTTGGAAGAAGCCGCCATAAACTAAAAAAAATTTAAAGAATAAATCTTCGAAGATCCATATATGCACAATATTTCTAGAATAAGCATAAGACTTTCAACCTGCTAGAATACACGTTTAAGCTGAACTTCTGCTATAGAGTTCCAAAACAAAAATAAGTTAATTATGATTTAATCCTGAGTCCCCAAGAACATAGGATTAAAACTACAATTTATATTTTATCACTTCATGAAACCGCACACCGAAAGATCAAAGATTTGCGTAACAACTGGTAAAAAAGAAACCAACTTCGAAAAACCAGTCATTAGTCAATTCCAAACAAATATATAAAATAAATAAGGTTCCGCAACCGTCCTTTGAGAACTAGGACCTGGAGACTCACAACTCTCAACCATTCCTGTGTGCGAGTAATGTTGTAGTTGTATTGTTGTCAGCGATGTAGTTGACCCACAATTTTAAGCCGAATCCGAACGACTAATTTGAGAAAGCATTTTTAATGACAAGAATTACTCTTGGAGAATTTGTCAATTTTTTAGATTAGATTTGTTTATTGAACTTTTATATATACAATTGGATAGTCTTAAGAATAAATAGATACATTGTCTTAGAATAAAATAGTTTGTTGGCACATAGGGGGCCTAACTTTATATATTGGCTTAAGTTTAAATTAAAATATTGTTTAATATGTATGGCGTTCTAAAAATAAAAGTCGGTTGACTTGGTTATCCTCGGGGTGTTCCTTCCCGGTTGTCATTTGTTGGATTTGTTGATTGGTTAGAGGGTTGTTGGCTTGTTTAGCCACGTCGGTGGGCTGACTCGGGGTCAGCGTAGAATGCAACGGCATCTTCGTTGTTGACTTGAATTATGTTATCATCCATAATGTCCATGACGCTAAGGTACATGGGCTCTGGCAGTCGCTGTTGGGTTGTCATCCTTCTTATTAGTTGGTTCGGGTGGCTAGATGAGTTACCTACTAACTTTTTAGCCAAGAGTAGAAGGTAGTTGTCCAATGTATTTATTCTCGCTTCAGAATAAATTCTGTCCTTTTTAAAGTATTTTTGACGCTCCCTGTCAAAGACAAGCCCAGTGCAGATTCTTAGGATCTTTCTTTCGAAAGCTTTTAGCTGCTTCATGGCCGTTTTGGAGATGGTGTACCAAACGGGAAAGCTTTATCCAATGACTGGTCTCAGCAGTTGTTTGTACATCAGGATTTTGGTCTGTTGACTTAGTCCATTGCTCTTCTTCATCAATGGATGGACACGATGAAAGGCCCAGCTGGCTTTCCTAAGAACTTTCTGGGCGTGTGGGTTAAACTTTAATAGCTCGTGGAAATAAATTCCCAGGTACTGGACGGTCCTCTTGGCTGAAAGTGACGATCCATCTGGGAGTTTCAACTTCAGGTTTCTGCATATTGTCGCTTTTTGCGATCTTCTACGGACGACAGTTGACGTCCTTCTGAAGCAGATGAGTTCCGACTTTGCTGCGTTGATTTTAATACCCCATTTATGGTAAAAGTCAAAGAGACGGTGGATGTGTTCTTCTACTTTCTTCACGGCTATATGTGGTGACATTGAGGAGCAGTAAGTCAAGGAATCATCGGCATATAGAAGGTTCTCGCAGTTGACGGGGTTAGGTTGGTCAGATGTCAGGATGCTGTATAGAAATGGACCGAGCTTCGATCCTTGGGCAACTCCAGCCCTGATGTTCTTCATTGACGATTTGCATTTCTCCAATTGTACATAGAATTTTCTGGAAGAGAGAAAAGAAAAAATAATTCTTATTAGTGCGATTGGAAAGCCCAGCATGTGAAGTTTATGGATAAGGCCTTCAATCCATACGCTATCAAATGCTTTCTCAACATCCAGAAGGCATCCAACGGTAACACGATGGCTATTAAGAGCTGTGGTGATGTCGTGTTGAAACTTCATCAAAGGATGCAGCGTCGAGTGTTTTTCCCGAAAACCAAACTGCATGTCAGGAATTATACTGTTTTCACAGCAGAATTTTTTCAGTTTCCTTAATATAATTTCCTCCAGGAGTTTGCTGATGTTACTCAGGAGAGATACGGGCCTGTAGTTAGAAATATAATTCCGATCTCCTTTCTTGGGAATTGCCACGATCTTAGCAGTTTTCCATTTTTGGGGGAAGTAGTCGTTGTTGAGGCAGTTGTTGAAGACGATTGTCAGGAATATAAACACTGCTTGCGGTAGTCTCTTCAGGATGAAGTTAGAAACCCCATCCGGCCCTGTTGACTTCTTTGGTTTGCCGTGGTTTATTATTTCACATATTTCCTCTGAAGTGCTCAAGTATGGGTTGTCAGTTGGGTTATTTGCCAGGTTGGTTTCGTTGAATATACTTCTCTCTAGAGTGGGAGCCAGAGTTTGTTGGATGGAATCATTCACTTCGTTGATGAAAAGTGGGCTAGACGGAGGGTTGGGGGTAAAGTTGCCTTCGAAGTGGTTGGCAAAGGCTTCCACTTTGTCATCCAACGATGTAATCTCAGTGGTGTTGTCCATCATGACTTCCGGTAGTGGTTTATTTCTTCCTATAAAGCGGTTGATTTCTTTGAAGGCGTCTGGTCCGGGTTTTATTTCTCGCAATCTCTTCTTGAGAGATTTGTCATTGTGGTGTCGAATAGAGTTCCGGAACATGATGTTAACACAATCGAGTTCGCTTTTCACTGTCTGGTAATCCCGATTCACTGTGTTGAATTCTCTCTGGTGAATTCTCTGTAGCCTTTTCCTCAACCTTTGTCGGTGTGAATACAACTTTTGTACATATTCCGGGAGATATTGGTACCTATCTTTGGATGTCATGGGAACCTTTTGAACGTCAAGAGCGTTGCCGATTGTCGCTTCCAGAATTTCGACGGCACCATCGATTTCATTATTCTGGAGGTTTCTATTGGCAGGAGGAAGTACCAAGTGTTGCTCGATATGCCTCTGCAATCTCTCGACGTTGAGTTTTTTATAATTTATGTAGTCTGCTTGGGGTCTCGCAGTTAGGATGGCTGGCTGATTGAGTTTTATCGAAAGCAGAACTGCTTCGTGGTCAGAGTCGCTAGGCACCGTTGAACAGGTGAAGTTGCTGATTTCTGGAAGAATATAAATGAAATTAGAAGTTGATAGGAAAAAATCTAAAGTTGATGGAGTTCTTGGAAAGGTTGGCTTTGGTTGCGACACTACAACCATAGAATGTTCATCGCTGTGAAGGTCCAACCAGTCGACGATGAATTTGCCTTCAGCACTGATAGCGGTATTCTGCCACCTGTGGTGTCTTGCATTGAAGTCGCCACCAATTAGACCGTAAGTTGTTTGTTTTAAGACACTGTTGAGTATGTTGAGGTCGCCATGGATGTTTACTTTATAGGAACCGCATTTGAAGTAAACGCCGATTACTGTCAACTTTTCTCCTTGTCCTAGATCTATCTGGACCGCTGTAGCTTCGCTTGTTTGAAGGCCTGGGATGATAATTTCGCTGGTGCTGAAAGAGATCTTTTCCCTCAAGTAGATGGCTGTGCCTCTTCCGTGCTGACCTTTGTCCTGTCGGAAGGTCTTATATCCTACGATGTTAATATTGTTCTTTCGGGTAACATATGTTTCACTTATAAGAGCGATGTCCGGTTTGTTGTTTTTCATGAACATTTTGAATGACGTCCTCTTATCAAGGCTGTATAATGAGTTTACATTATACGTCAGGATGCGGAGCTTCTTTAGTTGCATATTTGGAACAAGAAGGTGGCCAGTGCCACGGACTTATCTCCATCGCTGAGCTGAGAGTAATTTGGTGGAACCGCACTCCTAGCTTTTCCCATGACCGTGAGCAGGTCGGAACCAAATATTCTCTGGACTTCGCTGTTGAGGTTTACTGGTGCTGCGGCTTTGGTTGGTCCTGTTTTTGCTGGTATCCTTGGTGCGGTCATCTTGGCTGAAGTTCCTGTGACTTGTTGTGCCTTTGTTGGTGCTGGTTTGGTTGGTGGGCCTCTTTTCGCCATTGCTGCGTAGCTGATTGCCGGACGAGTAACCAAGCAAGCTGACTTAGCAGCAAACTCTTGGTGAGAACGCTTCTCCGCCAATAGCCTGTTCCTTTCTGTCAGGCGAGCCTTTAGCGTTGGGCAGCCTTTAAAGCTGGCAGGGTGTCCAGCTTTTTGGCAGTTGGCACACCATACGTCCAACCCAGTGTTTTCTTTGCGCTGGCACTGTCCTGGTTCGTGCTTATCCTTGCACTTAACGCATACAAAGTCCCGCCCGCAGTTGGTGGCCACATGTCCAAAGCGTTGGCACTTATGGCACTGAACGATGTCGTTGGATTTTAGCTTCTCCCAATGGACACTCTGGTTCATAATGCGAGTCTTTGTGTAGACCTCATTGATGTCGATGGACTTTGCTAATTCCACAACGAAGTTGTTGTACACCTTTCCCTGGGCCTTCTTTGCTTTGAAGGGTGCCACTTTTATTACTGGCAGTCCCTCTATCCTCAGCTCTTCTTCTACTTCGATGGCGGCGTACGTGTGGTGGATACCCTTTAAGAAAAGCAGGTTTTTCCTGTCATCCTTTGGCGTGAACGTGTTGAATTGTATCTTGCTTGTCAGCAAAAACTTCTTGACGGCGTCAAAAGATTCTCTGTTTCCAGCGTTGATGATGGTGGATTTTGTGTTACGGTTCTTGAAGGTCATGCTGAGGTTTTTTCCTTTGAAGTGTCTGCTTATTTCAGCGATGTTTCCAGAAAACACGAAAATTGGTGGCATTCCTGAAGATTTGGCGGTTTTGTCTTTAGGTTTGGGTGGCGGTGACTGAGTGTCGGTTGTTGTTGTTGTGGCTGGTTCCTTTGGTGGTTGGATTATTTTTTTTGGCTGCTGTTTGGTGGCTTTTGATATAGGTGGTGCTACTGTCGTTGTTAATGGTGCTTCGACATCCAGTTGAGGGCGTTTGACGTTGTCCTTTTTGGATGATGGCTTCCGTCTTTTTTGACCTGGCAATGGGGATTCAGAATTGTCAGCATCGCTTTCCATTTCCTCGGAATTCAGTTCGTCATTGTCCTTGCTTGGTTCGTTGATGGTGGCAGGTAAGATTTTGCCGATAGTTTCACTAAGCCTCTGACTGTATTCGGGACTTAGGTGCGTGGCTATCCTGGTTAGCAATTCTTCTAACGAAGCAAGCGCTGCCTCCGGATTAAATGGTTCGCCCATTTCCGGCTTAACTTTCACTTTTTTATTTTATAACACTGATTTAAACAAACAAATATTTTTAAAAAAACCTTTATTCGTGGAAAAGATCAGGGTGAGTACTTGACTAGCGCAGGTAGCCCGTAGGTATACCTGAGTTTTAGCCTTTTAATTTAGGGGTTGATTTTTATTTCTAAATTTCTTCCGCTATAGGTGTATACTGTATCACTGCATTGCACTGAATGAGAATTTGTCAATTCCTCGAAAGAGGCAGTACCAGTGAAACAAACTTTAGACGGCACAGGCAGGGCTTGAACCCAAGATCTCTAGCATTACAGTCCTATGCGAACTAAATATCACGAAACAGGTACCGATTGTAAAATTCAGGCCCCAAAAGCTGAGGATTAAAAAGTTAGAAACTTGGCATATGGTTATTGTAACGTAAATTGGCAAACATTGCAATGAAATCAGTATTTTGAAATTTTATAAAAACTTTTTATTGTTTCACAATTAAATCCCGTCTTTCTTACCCCAAAGATCAAAAACGAGTTATTTCCTCAAAATTTAGCGCACATCAGTCTATTAAATATACCTACAATATTTTTTTTCAATGTGTGCAATCAAGTGACTTCGGCTGTATACATTTATATTTACCGATTAAAATCAACAAAGTAAAGTGTATTTGAATGTATCTCAATGAATCATTATATTTTTTTTGTTCCATGGGAAAGTCGGCCATATGAGTTTAGACACACACTTACAAATGTATATTTTTTTAATTAAATAGAAACGCATGTGAAAAATTTTAATGACTACCTTATGTTGTACGAGAACGCGAACGAGTATAATGCCCAATAACAATCATTGCATTGAGTATACATATATGTATTGTATATGTATCACTTTAGATGTTTTGAAAACAATTTCAGAATTTAGCCAAGATACGATTTACCTATTTAAATTGAATCAACTACTTGACCGTGAATGGAATTGTTAAGGTTAATTCAATAGAGCACTGACTTTTGTGCTCGCTTTATAAGAAGACTCATTTAAATTGTTTAAATTAAAATGAGCTTCATCTTAAATAACTAAAAAGATACAATTTAGGTTAGGTAGTTATGTTTTGTTTATTTAAGAAACTAATTAAACAAAAATTGTTTTTAAGCTTAATTTAGATTTTTTTGAAAGAAATAAATTAAGTGGTGAGTTAGCTTAGTTAATTTAATTTTTGTTTGTAATACAAAAATAAAACGAATTGCTCAAAATTAAACCGCAAGGTTAAAACATAAAACAATGACTAACATAAAACGTATAAATTGTAACGTAATGTGAATTGTTTAAATAAGATTTAGGCCAAGTTTAGGGTAAATGTATCTTTTATGATAAAATTTTTGATTTACTGAATATGTATGTCCAGGAAGCACATAAATTCACTTCTTAGAATTAAAAAAGCTTTCAATGAAATTAAATCATTTTTGTTTTTGTATTTTGTTTTATTTCATACTAAGAAACTTATTAGTTTTAAAATATTTACAAAATTCTAAGAATTATTGACTGTTCTTTTTTGATATTTTCAAGGTTCATTTGTAAGTTAAGCTAATGAATTTAATAATCTCGAAACTGAAAGAATCCAAATAAATTATATTAACTTTATGATGTTTTTTTATCAGTAATTTTTTAATTGTGCTTCTACCTAAACTTTAACTTTATATACATATAAATACCTTTATTGGGATTTAAAAAATATCTCATAGAAAAACTGTATTGACTTTTATTCAATTCTTTAGAAAAATTCAATTGACTACTTTTTGAACGAAAAAGAAAATAAAAACTGATAAAAATTGTTTTTGACCTTACGACGTCTTGAGAACAAAGAGAGATGTCTTTTATTTTATACACTTTTATTAATATATTGTAAAACCTTTAAAAATTTCGATAGACGAATACGAATGGGAAGTTATCAGTGTGGGTTGGATCCCATCAGCCTCTTTTTACGTGCTGATTTGGGTTGAATTAAAAAAACTTTTTATAAATTAAATGTTGAATCTTTACATCCAAATAATACGACTATTTACACTCTGTAAGCTTCCACAATACTTCTTTACCACTATTTCTATTTTAACCGCAGACTCCAACTCTTGATTGTTGGCAAATATTTTACCACCCAACCATTTTGTCAAGTTTGGAAACAGAAAATAATTCGAGGGCTGTCAACTGGTGCATAGTCTTGATGGAACAAAATTTTTCTTCGCCAAATGCGTCCGTTTTTTCTTTATTTCGTCACTTAAAAGCTGCAATAAGTTCCAATAATACTCGCAGTTGATTGTTTTTACTTTCTGGAGATAATCAATGAAAATCATCCCACGCGTATCCAAAAAAACTGACGCCATGACCTTGCCTGCAGATGGAACTGTCTTCGCCTTCTTGGAGCCGATTCTCCCCTCAGTCCATTGCTTTATTGCAAACACTCGATCGAAACATCTTCAGGACGCAGTTCGTACAAGCTCTGCCACCCAATATTTTACTGTTTTAAAGGAGCAGATTCCCCTAGAGTAGAACCTAGCTCCGCTAGACTGAAGCCTTTCAAATGAAAGTATTGTATCACATAGCGACAACCAAATTTGTCCATGTTTACAAATTCACAGAGAGCGTCGTCAAACTTCAAACTTAAGCTTTATGAATTTGGTACAATGGTACTCTCTACCATAGTTATTCTTTCAAACAACAACCGCCATCTTAAAGTCAGGTTGGGTACTTCTGGGACTACCCTCGTATATTAGTGAGTAAGACCATTACCCTAAATTGATCATTTCATATCGCATCCTAAGAATGAAAGTGACCCAACTAAAAAATACGTTTTATAAAATTCTGATTCAGCCTCCTTCACATTAGAAATTCGGCAAATTGTACGATCTAAACTAAAGTGATCGACCGATGTATACTGTCCCTTTCCTGCTCATATTGCATTATGTTTTTACCACAGGGCTTAAAAGATACCATTTTTAAGCTAGTATGAGGTAGCACGAAATTTGAACGACGACATTTAAGTCACCTTTTATTCTCGACCAAAATTATTATGGAACGTGCTATAAACTTTGGAGTACCGTTTTTGAACTAGAATATCTCAAAATTGCCGCATTCGATTTTTCTAAAACTTCAAAAAATTGAATGTTACAAAAGTAACAATTCTTTTTGTACCACTCTAGAACATCAGTGACCGAAAAGTGAGCTTTAGTAGTAGTGTGCCCAAAGTCCTAAAAATTAACTATACTTTTTAAAAGGGCGATAGTAAATTAACTAAAGGGTGTCCCAAAATTAACGCAAGATTTGAATTAAATAGAAAACACCGTTTTTAGTCTTTTGATAGTTATAATTTTATTGACTCGTAAAGTACATAGGATAGGGTTATGTATGGAATAACACATCGGACAAATGGCCTCCACGGCTTTGCATGCACATGCGCACTCTTTTGTTGAAATTTTCCATGACCATTCTGCATAAATGTGGCTGAATTTCGTTGATGCAGCGTTGAATCTCCTCCTTTAATGCACGGGTGGTTGTGGGCTTGTTGACATAGACTTGTGATTTCAAATAACCCCATAAAAAGAAGTCTAATGGTGTTAAATCACACGATCTAGGAGGCCAATTTTGATCACCGAAACGAGAGAGTACACGACCTGGAAATGTCTCATGCAGTAATTGAATTGTTTCACGGGCTGTATGACATGTGGCACCGTCTTGTTGAAACCACATATTGGACACATCAATATCATCCAATTTTGGCAGAAAGAACTGTGTAATCATGTCGCGATATTGAGCACCAGTAACAGTCACTGCTTGACCAGCATCATTTTCAAAAAATATGGCCCAGTTATGCCTCCAGCCCAAAATCCACACCATACAGTCACGCGTTGTGGATGCATTTGTTTTTCGACAATCACATGTGGGTTCTCCGAACCCCAAATGCGGCAATTTTGGCGATTGACAAAGCCATCAAGATGAAAATGTGCTTCATCGCTTAGGATGATTTTGCTCGAAAATCAGGGTCCATTTGTTGATGTTCAATAATCCATTCAACGAACTCTCTTCGCTGTCCATGGTCATTAGGCTTCAATTGTTGTATTAATTGAATTTTGTAAGCATGAAGACACAGATCTTTGGTGAGTATACGCTGTAGAGAGGTTCTTGAAATTTGCAATTCTTGTCCACGACGTCGAATTGAGGTTCCTGGATTGTCAGCAACACTCTCACGCACTGCTTCGAAATTCACATTTGAACTGCTTGTTTTTGGACGACCAGTGTGTTTGGCGTCTCCAACGGATCCAGTCTCCATGAATTTTTCAATTAATCTCTTCACAGTTGACGAAGTTAAAACACTATGCCGACCATATTTTGTATGAAATTTTCGAACTGCAGCCGCCAAGCTTTCACTATTTTTGAAATATTCTTTAATAATGAAGACACGTTGTTCTCTCGTGTAACTCTCCATTTTTAATAACCCTATACTGTTAGCTGTCAAATTGCTTTTTTTCAGGGTTGCCAACACTTCACTGCACAAATGGCGGCAAATTCAAATCTTGCTTTAATTTTGGGACACCCTTTATTAACTATGCACTAAAATTCTGTTTAGTGCATTTATTTGTACTTATTTGTGTAAGAAAGTCATAAAAACTTAACTCTCCATCTAGTCCGTTATAAAAATAAGAAATAAAAATTTCACCTCGTCATGCTGGAAATTTTCTTAAACCTTCCTTTTAGTGTTCTTAATATTCTGTAAGTCTCATAAAATGTTGTATCAGCTGGTGCGTGTCTTAAGTTATACAGCGTCAAAAGTCGCAAGAACCCCTTTTTCGGTTTATCTCATTTTTTATATATCCAATGGTATTAGCAACGTAACCAAAATTGTCAATAATACAGGTTTATCCATTTTGCAGTTTTAAAAGTAAACATAAGTAAAACAAATAACATATTTTTTGAACGCTGACATTGAAACATCAGTGAAACACTACATTATTTAAATGACCGAATTGTTCCAAGAATCGATTCTTTTTAGGTAATTTTTTTACATATATTTTATATTTTTTTGACACATATTGGGTGACCTTGACCAATGTTGGTTTTTAAGTGCTCAAGAGTTAAAGGTTTATCTGCATAAGCACGGTATTTCGCGTAGCCCCACACAAAAAAGTCCAGCGGTGTCAAATCGCTGAATCAATCTTGATGGCCAGTTGATTTCTCTTGCAATACAGCCATATTCGTTAGAGTTGTGTGGCATGTGGCACCGTCCTGTTGAAACCACATATTCTCCAAGTCGTATTCATCAATAGTCGGTTATCATATTATGACCATAACGCTCCCAATTGACGCTGACCGTAACAGTTGTTCCATCGTCATTTTCGAAGAATTAAGGTCCAATCACACCTCCGGACCAAAGAACGCACCAAACAGTGACTTTTTGTGGATGCATTGGCCTCTCTTCAATTACTTGAGGATTCTCAGAACCCCAAATACAACAATTACATACCGAGTGAAAAATGTGCGTCGTTGGTGAAAAAAAATTTGTTCGAAAAATAGCCGTCCACCGCCTGCTTCTGTTGTTCAAGCACCCATTCTACGTATCTACGACGTTGTGAATGGTCAGCTGGCTTCAGTTGTTGTGGGAGCTGTAATTTATATTAATTTAGTTCTTCGGCAACACTTTCACTTACAGCTGCGATATTTTCAGTGGTACAAGCGAAACGATGATGCACTGGCCTTACAATATTTTGTAAAGCACTTCTATTCTTTTTGAATGTTTTCTAAAGCTGATTTTAATTAGTATCTAATGTTCATTGTTAACCGTTTCTTATTTCGTCAATTATTTGCGATATTAGCCAAAAACTATTCGGTTATTATAAAACATCCCACAAACTACACCAGTTAAAAAATAAATAAAATAGATGCCGCAACCGCTCGCAGAAAACCAGGGCCTAGACCCTAGTGGCTTACAGCTCGGAACCATTCCTGGGTGCGATTCAGTGCAGGGATGGAGGGGACCTACAGTTTTTACGCCGAATCGAATGGCTTATTTGAGAAAGCACTTTTCATTACAAGAATATTATTCTTGAAGGATGCATCAATTCCTTTCCTTGCAAGAGGCAGTACTAGTGAAAAAAAAAACTTTAGGTGGCATAGGCAAGGGTTGAACCCAGTTAGCTATATTTAATTCACCCTTTTGCTGTGCTTTGAACTTTGAATTATAACATTAATCAAAATATTAATTTTCTTACATTCAAATCTAAGACCTCTATTTATTTTAACGCTTATAATCTGGCACATTTTCAATTATTATTATTATTTAGCATAAAACATATTGGCGATCATCTAGCTTCAATATGCTTACGATATCTATAGCTTTACTTACGTTTATTGTGGTTGTCAATCTTAATAAAGTGGCTGCAGCATCGACTAAAGGACAATCATCTGTAAGTTGTTTTATTTTTTGTGTTTAAGAGAAAGTTTTACAAATTTATACCTATTTTAAGGGCTTTTATGAAGGTTTATCATTTTCTATAGATTTCTTGTTGATTTCGCATTCTATCTTTCATGTTTGATTTTATTATTAGCTTGTACATTCTTTTGAAGCTTCCAACATTTCTTGTATTTCTATTTTTGCAATAAATATTTGTAGTTTTTTTTTGTAGTTGTATCATCTTTATTTTTGTATATGTATATCATTATTTTTCAAATTGATATTATTATTCTACATTATTCTTTGTTTTCGACCAAAAATATGTATCTTATCTTGTACAATCTTATTTCAAATATTTGTTCTCCAATAACATAAGGAATAAAAAACCGATTTCGGGATTAAAGAGAAATGGACATATCAAATAGTAATTTTTTGTGGAGATTTTTAAACGAACATCAAGAATCTTATGACAGTTCTGCTTTTCATATCCGCTTAGCTAAAAATGAGCTCCAGCGTTAACTTTGCAATGAAATCTATGAGTTTGGGGAATTTTGAAAGTAAATGTTCACTTCATTTGTAAACGTTGTTATGGCTTAACTATTTGTATGGTGATTTCTGAAATATACTGAAGAAAAAGTCAAACCGCTTTATTTATATGACAGCTGCTTTGACACTTTATCCTATAAAACTTTTCAAAAAGGCATCTGGTACATTCTGTCTAGAAGTAGAATAAACAATTGAACAACTGGGCAACAGCTATTTTTTCTCAAAGAAAGAGAAAAGGCCATAGAAGAAAAATGTTCTCAAAAACCTAGACTACTAAAAGATTTTTATAGCTGGTGGCAACGGAAACTCAGGAGTCGCAGATTGCGTCTGTTAACCATGGGAGGCTCTAATTCTCCAAGAAGTTCCCCTAAAAGTGATTGACATAATTTTACGGAATGCTTTGGGACATTTAAAGGATTTTTCAATAAGAGCGGGTAGATGTTGAAATGAAATAAAACAAGTTGTATGTATCTCACAAAATCTCTAACAAAATGATTTTTTTATTTGCCATTAAGTGTGGAATATGACATCATTCAAATGCCCGCCTCGGCTTCTTACTGTGGCACGGATCCAAGTGGTTCAATTTTCAATGACTCTTCCGCATATATACGGCTGAATTTTAGTGATGGCCTGTGGTATGTTGAACTTTAGGGCATCGTTCGATCGTGGTTTATTTGCATAGAACTGCAAAAAAGCCTAGCGGGGTCAAATCACATGACCTTGGTGGCCAATTCACATCACCCCTGCGAGAGATAACCTTACCCTTAAATCGTTCACGCAAAATGTCATGTGTGGCACGTAGCACCTTCCTGATGGAACCACATGTCGTCTAGGTCCAAAGGGTTCAATTTGGGCCATAAGAAATTAACTATGATCGTTGTGTAGCGCTCGCTGTTGACGGTGACCGCCTCACTAACGTCGTTTTGAAAAAATAACGGACCAATTACGCCGGCCTAAAATCCAAACGGTAACTTTTTGAGGATACATTACCACCGTCTTACATTATATCATAGTCGTCTTACATATTATACGGCAGTTTTGCTTCTTAATACAGCCATTCATCCAAAAATGCGCCTACACTAAAGATGATTTTTCATCCTCTTCCTCTTCCAGCAAACAAACGCCACGGCGTTGTCTATGGTCATGAACTTTGAGCTCCTGGGTCAGTTGGATCTTGCACGGGTATAGGCCCAAGTCCTGACGCAAAATTCGCCAAGTTGAAGTCTGCGAAAGGCCGAGTTTTGTGCACGGAGGCAAATAGACTGCCTCAGGTTCTGCTGCACACTTGCGTTCCTTGAACGTACGGGTGTTAGCTGATTGTTTACTTCTCAAATTTGGCCACCAAACGTTGAAGAGTCGACTGTGAGTGTGAAGAGCTACCACGTCTACCATAGATTAGGCGCAATTCGCGCAACGTTTGCTTTAACGAACACTCATTTTGATAATAAACTTTTATCATTTGAACTTGCTGTTCAATCGTGTAACTTGCCTTGATGATTTGGCATAAACAAATTAATAATAAAAAAAAGATTTGACAGATGTCACCAAAACAAAATGACCACCACAGGGCGCCAACGACCCAAGGTGCTTTCATCCGCTTTTGTCATAGACCATGCTTCTGCACCGTAAAGCAGGACGGGGATGATAAGAGTCTTATATAGCGACACTTCGGATGTGGAACTGCAATGGCAAAATATGATTAGCTCATTAAATTCCAACCTACACAGCATTGTACATTGGGGAATAAAAAATCGTGTGGAATTTAATGCTTCGAAAACGCAATGCTGTCTTGTATCGTTAAAGCGAGATAAACCCTCTTTGCCACTATCTATGAGTGGCATTTGCATCAACGAAATGGAAAATCTCGACATCCTCGGACATCCTTTTGTGGAGCAATCACATACCCGATGTTGCCAAAAATGCCGCAAGATGTCTAGCTTTTGTGAGACGTTGCAAGAAATTTTTCTCTCCATCTGATCTGGCTACAATCTACAAAACCTATATAAATACGTCCGAAACTTGAATATAACTCTCATCTCTGGGCTGGTGCTCCAGTAAGTTATTTAAGCCTCTTGGACAGTATTCAAAGAAGAGCTTTTAAAATGATTGGTGACATTAACATCATCAATTCGATTACGTCACTCGAACATCGACGCAAGGTTTCTTATCTCACTCTTTTTTACCGGACTATGCCCTAGTGAAATAGCCAGTTGTATTCCTCCCCCTTAAACATTTTAACCGTTATACCCGCGCTTCTAGGAATGTGGACCTTTGGGACGTATTACGGAAATTATGGCTTAAATATTGGCTTTCAATGCTTCAAGAGTTACTAGTTTAACGGCACAAACAAATAACTTGAAATAACCCCATACAAATTAATCAGGAAAATGCAAGTTCCACAAACGGAGAGGCAATTAACAGAACCACTTCGTAAAAGAAAGTTGTATCCAAATGTAGTCGATGATTAGCTGATTATTTCTTTGGAAACACAAAATTACAAAATCAGTAGAGCTCGCATTTTACCGTAATGATAGCTTTTCCCCATTTCGGAAGAAATAAGTTACGAATTTTAATCTATGTAGGTAATGGTGATTCGTTTATAACTTCAAGATTGAGTTCTTGCATATTGGGAAAGCTATTCAACCAGAAATGATCATCATCACTAAGCACTATAAAATGTACGAACTGTTCTATGAACTTCTATGAATTTTCAATACAGTTTGACATTCTCAATTGTCAAATTATAGACAACAGCTGTCATCAAAATGACGCATCTAAGAAAAGACCCTTTACTCATTGCTACAATTTGAATAATTGTGTAATAAAATCAATTCATTAGTTTCAGGCAGGGGCGAACGCAGGTAGGGGTTTTGGGGGTTAAAACCCCCTCCGAAATATCAGAATATGTGCAGTAATCAAATATCCATTATTGTCCAAAAAAAGAAAAACAGAAATGGTATAAAATTAATTTCCAACTCAAATTCTAAAACTATGTTAAACAAAAAATTTTAATAAATTTGCTACGGTGATAGAAATTGTGCACAAAACACAAACACGCTAAATTAGAACAATAAATTTCTGTATTTTTTTGGTAAAGAAAGACAAATATTTTTCTTGTTTCCATTCATACTAACAATTAAAATGTTTTGTATTTTTATTTTCAAACACTAAGGTAGAAGATGAAGGGTTTTTAACTTTTTGTATACAGCTAAATATTATTATTAACACAGAGATGCTCCCTTTCGCCATGTTTCTTATGGCTAAAAATGAAAAATTGAAAACAGAAAATGACGATCTCACGGCCACTTATGACATACATATGTATTTAAATGTCAAACCACCGAAAAATTGTTCGGTTCATTTATGTTACTTTTAACTGTAAATTAAAAAAAAATGTTTAACTAAACTTTTTTCACTTCTTGAATTGTGACACAAGAATATTTTAAAACAAAAACAGCAACCCTGTTTGCCTTTGTCGCGTTTTTTGCCTATTTTTCAAGAACAAGAATCAAACTAATAATGAAAGTTACGTGATGTCACCTAAATTCAATATTTTTAAACATTTGAATTCATTTCTGCATTTAAACATACCTTAATGTAAGACACAAAACAATATGGGGCATATTCATAGTCATATTTTAAACCCGAGTGTATTTGAACTGGAGTCTAAATTTAACATATATGTAGGTTAGACACAGCTGCTATTCATAAAGAATTTTCCAGCTCTGTTTAGTTAGAAACAGGTTTAAGGCATATATTCTACTACAATTTTGAAAAATTTCACTTAAACCTATACAAAATAGCTTGTAGAGGGTAACAAAATAAATTGCGTTAGCTGGAGAGCCAAAATCTTTGAAACCCTTTAAACTATTTTGTTTGCTCTTAGTTGAGAAATTTTAGAAGATCAATTATAAACTTGACAATTTTTTTTCTCGAATCGATACCTTTCACACGAGTTAAGTAGAGCTTTCGTTTTTTGTTAGTTGGTAGCATTCCAACATCCAGCAAAAAATATCAAAATATTGATATATGTATATATATGATATATGCTTAAGTCTTTTTACATTTTAGTTTTTGTTTTTAAATTTTCAAATAAAATGCTCGTAACTTAATTTTTGTCAATCAGTTTGTTTATTTTTGACGTTTAATAGATTTAGAAACAGCTTAAACATAGGTTCCGTCGTGTTTATTTTTAGACTCCAGATTATCGTTTTAAAATGGGTTTAAATTGTCTTTGAATAACATAAACTGTAGTTTAATTTAGCAAAGACAAAATCAGAACTTATCAATGAACTATGAATATGACCCTATGTCTTCGGTCTAAAGTTTCGGAGCGCATTCAAAGTCATTTCTTCTAGTATTTTCATGGTGAGAACAAAAGAGAACTGTGAAAATAGAAAAATCTCACCTCATCACGGCAACTAGAAAAAAAAGGCATACAAACTTATACTATACTTATACATGCATAATGCATATAAAAATTAAGTTTTAGCTTTGAAGTCAAAGTCAAACTGTTTTGCCAATCGTGAAAGCAAGTCATATATGTGTATATGTACTGTACATATATGTATTAGTACCTATATAAAATAGTGTCAAAAAAGAAAAAAAAACATTTGACAGTTAAAATAAAAAAATAATATAATATATATTTTTTTAACCCCCCCCCCCCCCGAAATTTTTTTCTGCGTTCGCCCCTGGTTTCAGGAATTGATTATTATTATTTATTCATCAAGTTTTGGAGATTATCATTAGATAAAGGATCAATTAAATATTTAATTCTACAGGCGAATTATTGGACTTCTTGGGAAAAAAGATTTTTCTTGCTTTGCATATATGTTACCTTTTTCTTTTATCACTTTCATCATAGCCTTATAGATAGTATACTATTCATTGCCTTGTCTCATTCATTGAATTGCATTTAACTTAAGTTTTCCACATAAGAACTACCTTCATGTTGATACGTATAATCACTATCTCAAAACATGTATAGCTTACACTCATATCCTCATTTAAACTGATACACACAACACATTTATAATGATATTTACTTTTACTTCTGCTCGTATATATGTAAGTTACAAACATGTGCACATATAAGTGCTGCTAAATCTTCAACTTCATTAAAATCCTTCTTTGACAAAATATTTTGCAGGCAGCAAACGATTTCTTAGCCTTGGAGAATTCTCTTATCAACCAGTCCCAACAGATCCTATCAACCAACAATGCCAAGGATCCAATTGAAAAGTTGAGACTTCTTTGTTTTAGCCGCGGTGCAACTGGAATCATCGGATTAGGAAGGTTCGTATATTCCTATATTTAGTATTATTTTGTAGTACCTCTATGTTGGCTCATTGGGGTTGTAGAATCATTGACGGATGTGAACCAATTAGAGGAGCCAACGCAAGTCCTCTAAATCTAAGCCTTGCCACCTTAATTCACCAAAATAATTGGATTCTCTTATCCTATCCTTGGCTGCTATTCCTTTTCGTTGTGTTATTTATCTGAGACTTTAATACCTAACCAAACTATTGTGCTTGTTTATATGTGTGCGCTACGTTTACTTTATATACGACTATATCTATAACTATTACCACTTGAATCCACAGGACTTTCAGGAACATGGACGATGATGGAAGCAAAGCCCTCAATTTGGAGGAGTTTATCAGAGGCATTCACGAGACCGGTCTGGATGTTACCGATGCTGAGATAAAACAAATGTTCTCAAAGTTCGTAGATACTAGTATACAATATACATACATACAGGGTGGGTCAAAAGTGATTTCCTAATTTAAAGTGTAAATAAATTTATGAATAATTTATTTAAGAATAACAAAATATGATTTAAGAGGTCTTTCTAGAGCGTTTTCTATAACACTTCATTTGGCATCTGGGCGCAGAGCTTGTATTTTAGCTAGAATGTTCTCATTCAGCTGTGGGATAGTTGCAGGTACTTTGTACCCTTCAAATAAACCTTGGAAAAAAAAGCTCGGTTCTGTCAAATCCAGAGACCATCGTCAAGGACTGAATTATTTGGTGCGCTGGCGCTGTTGTGGCCCAAGCGGTGCGCGCAATATCCAGTTACAACCACATCTCAGGACTATAAGCAAATAAGCAATCGCAGTCCTCAACAAATTTATAAATTGGCATTTATGGTAACGGATGGATATACCTTGGGTTCTCAGTACCTCGCGGCATTTTTGTATATTAATGAATCCATTTGAGTAAAAATAAATTAATATATCACTCATTTTGTTGCCTTGCTATTTCTTGTGATCGAACTTTGTAAAAACTACATGTTCTTGGCCAAATTGGATTTTGTATGGAAACAGCTCCAATTCTGTTCTTAGAACTCTTCGGAATGAACTGTGGAACACACCTAATTGATCAGATTGCCTTCGTGATGATGTTTTCAACTCGTCACAACACTTCACTTCAGTTCAGACAGAGCTGATTTTTTCAGCTCGAAGAAAATTTACGACGGGTCCTTGTTAAAGATATCGGTTAATTAAGCACGTCGAAAAGTTCATTGAGTTGAAATAATCAAGTTATTATTATTAAAATTAAATTCAATAAAATAAAATTCTCAAAAGTGTTTTTGTTAATTTTAGTAAGTCTCCCAACTTAATAGAAGAGTTAAGTATGTTTGATTACAAATTAGGAAGTCACTTCTGAGCCACCCTGTACATATGTAGAGACAGGACAAAATGTGTGTGTTCTATGTATTTGCGTTTGTTTATTTTCGAATATGGGGGTAAAGAGAGATTGTTGGCTAAGCCCAGTGGTTAGCGACCATTTGAATCGGCTTTTGGTTTTAGCTTTTGGGGCATGCTGCTGATGCTTTTGCCACTTTCAGAATCTCTATACCACCCACTGCTGCTTACTATATTGTCGTGTTCGCTATATTTATGTGTTCGAATTCATTTGTTTCATCTATTGCTTTGGCAGGTTCGACACAGACGGTAGTGGATCCATCAACATGACCGAATTCTTGGTAAAACTAAGGGTAAGCAAGGATTTCAACCATTTCAGCCGCTGCCGATGCGATGGTCTTGTGGTTAACTTGGTTTAACAAATTAACCTTTATTTTTCTTTCCGTTTCTGTTCCTGTTTCACAGCCGGCCATGTCACAAAGCCGTTTGGATGTTATTGACAAGGCCTTTGCTAAGATGGATAAGACCGGTGATGGTGTGATCACAGTTGCTGACTTAAAGAATGTCTACTCGGTGAAGGAACATCCAAAATACCAAAGCGGTGAGATGACAGAAGATCAGATTTTAAACAAATTCCTTGAGAATTTCGAGGGACCACAAGGCAACAAGGATGGAACTGTGAGTATTGTTGCGGTGTTTTGGGACACAACAGTGTTATGATGAGAAGTTGTTTATTTATTGTTTTTTAAACAGGTTACCAAGGAAGAGTATGTGAACTATTATTCGACAATTAGTGCCTCAATTGACAATGATGAATATTTTGATCTTATGATGCGTCAAGCATACAAATTATAAGTTTTATTTAAATAAGAGAAATGTTTTATCGTATTATTTTCTTGTATCTAAATGTAGGCTAACAATTTTCAAATTTATAAATATTTTGTAAGTAAAGTTGTACTTTTCGATTTCAATATTTTTCCACTCACAATAAAGATTTCCATTTCAAATTGTATGTATGAATTTATACACAAATCCGTTTTTTCTTTGTTTTGACAAATTATATCTGGTAGAAAATCAGTCGCATATTATCGTGATCAGGAAGCTTTAAGGATTCATACCCGCCGCAATGTTTCATGCCTTTCGTTGTTTTGTCGATATTTTTACAAACAATGCCAAAAATTAGCCAGTTGCATTCCTACTATTAAACAATTCAGCCGAAATACTCGAAACGCTCATCAGTTTAACCTTGAGCTCAATTTCAGGCGTACTGTCAAGTATAGATATTCTTTCTTCAATCGCACATCGAGAATGTGAAATGATTTGGCCATTTAAATTCTTTTCTATAGTCCTTGCGCTCGCACTATGTTTAATTAAATTAAATTATAAAAAAAAAAAACTTAATTGAAATCCGTTCGTGATGCCAAAGATTTTTGTTCGAACGTAAAAGTCTTCCAATATGGATTTTTGAAGCTTGACTGTTGATTGCGGCCAAAACGTAGAGTTTTTCAATTAATCGTGAAACATAGTTTTCTGAAAATTGTTTATCCGATTCAATCGGTTGATCAACGGATATTCAAAAGCCCTAAAAATATGCAACGATATTACTCGCTTCAGAATTCTCCTTATATTCAAATCACGCTTTTCAACTGCTCTACTCTCTATAAAATGCATACCTTTTTGTCACAAGTGCGCAGTACAATCTGAAGTTTATTGCGTGGTCGATTTGAAATTAGTTAAAAGATCTCAGAACTTCTCAAATCACAATTTAAAACATTTTGTGCGTTCAATAACAGTCCCTAAAGAATTACGTGAGTTCAATAATTGAAATCCCATTTCGGAATCATCCTAAAAAATTCACTATTTGGTGTAGGCTTCTGGTCCCATCAATGCCATCGCAACGGCCCAAATTTCTTTGAGGACTACGGTGGGTTGGTGTAAACAGGTCATCATGAATTCGTACGAATTGACCCGGTTAGACATTTTCCTGTGAAGTTTTTTAAAGTGGCAGGTTGCAAATAAGCCCCATACCACAAAGGCTATTAAGAGGCTTAATGCCTTGCCCATCCACATTTCATCTGCTATGAATATTTTATAGGAGATCAAGGTTAAAAAGTCCGGTAAATTTGTATATATAGTTTCATATTCTTAAAAAAAAAAATAAAAATGAATCTCGCGCGAACGATTTGATTTAAGTGATCTTAGATAGGAAACATGTTCGAGAACAAGATTTTTGATTTTGAAAAAAGGGCGGAGGTTTAAGATTTTTTTTTTTGAAAATTTTTCTTACTAAAAATCAATTTTAAGAAAAGAAACATCTTGAACAATTTGGTTTGAATGATTTTGGATATAAAGTTTTTTTCTGATGTGAGTTTTTAAAAAAGGGAAGGCTGGGTTGTTTTTTGAAATTTAGGATTTAGGAAATTTAGGATAGGATATAATTTATTTTTAAGGACGTTTAGATCTTTGCTGACAGAATATGGTCTTGATTTAAATTTTTAATTGTTTCACTAGTGAAAAACTACTATTTTTGTTGTTTAGCCCCTATGTGTATGTTTAAGACAAAATTTAAGCACGATTTGGGGGACATGTGATTTGACTTGGGATATTTTTTTAATTTTGAAAAAAGGGGTAGATTTATTTTCGGATTTTGTCCATATCTTAAATCTTGATCATGAAGGTCCAAAAATTGTGGCTTAAATATATTAGCTTCTAATGAAAGAAGAATTACTGTTTTGTCGGCATAAATCAAAACTTAACATTGTATTATAAACATTATTAGAGAGACGTTAACTCGCACGTTTCTTTTGTTTCTTCGTCTCAGGTGTGAAGAGATGGGCCAATGTTTCATCCATGGTTGTGAATCAACGCAAAAACTCTGCTTTATTGCTGTGAAACTTCGCCAAACACTTGATTGAAATGCCTACCATGTTTGCTAGCTCAAGCAATTTCAGTCGCGACACACCCAAAACCATTTTGTGGATTTTCTTCAATATTTCTGGCGTGGCCGCCTCATTTGGTCGACCACTGCTATGTTCGTCTTTGCAGCTCGTATCGTACGACCTCGTTTAAACTCTGTCACCCAATATTTTTCTGTTGTGAACGAAGGAGCAGACTACCTCAGAGTAGAATCTAGCTCCTCTTTGACATTGGTTGGACTGAGTCCTTTCAAATAAAAGTATTGTACCAAACAACGAGAGCATTCACTATTGATGGCTCCCAAACAAAAACTGAACAACGTAGCGTCGTCAAATTTAAGCTTCATAAAGTTAGTACTCGCTCCTTCAGATTTCAGATTTAAAAAGAGGCTGGGATGCGACCCACACTAATAACTTTCCCATCCCTTCTGTGAACTTGTCTTGCTTAAAAGTTCAACAAATTATTTATTATATTCATATTTTGTGCAAGATAAACAATTTAAAGTCAATATCTTTTTTTGCTCTCCTAATACTTGAGTTTAAAACCATTTCTTATCGGTTTTTTTGTTTTTGTAGCTTTTCACGTATTTTTAAAAAAGTTGCAAGTGCATTTTTTTTTAATTAACTAAGAATTGCCAAGAAGACATTATTTTCTTTAAGATAAAATTAGTTTGAAGCAAATATATATTCATTTTTGAAAAGATACTTAAGTTAAGTTTGTCAAATTGAAAATGTTGACATTTCTCGACGTTTCAAGGTCCCCAGAGTCGAAATAAAAGATTTTTAGAAAGATGTCTGTGCGTGCGTGTGTACGTACGTTCGTACGTCCGTACGTCTGTACGTTCGCGACGTTTTTTTCGTCCTCCATAGCTCAAGAACCAGAAAAGATATCGACTTAAAATAAATTTTGTTATTCAGATAATAAGGCAGAAAGATGCAGAAAGGGCTCTCAAGAAAATTGAGTGGGTGGTTTTTTTTACCATAGCAGTTTTAAAAAAGGTGAACATTTTGGTTAACCCTAAATATCTCATGAACCAATAACGCTAGAGACTTGAATTAAATTTTATATTATATATTGTAACGTGATACAAAACAATTATATTTTTGGAAAAAAATCCATTTAACGGTTTTTTTTTTAATAAAAAAAAACTGAAAAAAAATGTGTCACCTCGAACATTTTACGACTAAAATATGATTTCATCTCCAAAACAATTTTGTGCAACGAAAAATAATAATTTTAACATTTGATGAAATTTTGAGAAATATCTAATTGACAGTTTTTTTATAAAAAATAAAAACCTAAAAAACATTACTCAAAGTTGGTAAAAATTGAATTTCGACTCAAATATCTTTCCAAAAATTTAATATTAAGGCTTCAAACTTATTTTGTCCTATAAAAAATATTGTTTTCAACATTTTGAAAAATTTTTAGAAAAATGGAATTGACAGTTTTTTTTACAAAAAATAAAAACCTAAAAAAAATTAATAAAAGTTGGTAAAAATTGATTTTCGACTCAAATATATTTTCAAAACTTTGAGATATTGGCTTTAAACTATTTTAATCTTTCAAAAAATATTGTTGTCAACATTTAGTAAGATTTTGAAAAAAATCGAATTGACAGTTTTTGTACATAAAATTAAAAACCTAAAACAAATTTGAGAAAAGTTTGTAAAAATTGTTTTTCGACGTAAATATCTTTTCAAAACTTTGAGACATTGGCTTCAAACTAATTTTATCTTATAGGAAATATTGTTTTCAACATTCGATAAAATTTTGAGAAAAATCGAATTGACAGTTTTGTTTACAAAAAATAAAAACCTAAAAAAAAACAATACTAAAACTTGGTACTTGGTAACTTTCGACTCAAATAGCTTTTCAAAAATTAAAAATATTGGCTTCAAACTTATTTAATTTCACAGAAAATATTTTTTCAGTAATTTTTTTATAAAAATCCAACAGTCTGTTTTTTCATAAAAAAATAAAATCTACAAAAAATATTACGCAAATTTGGTAAAAATTGATACATATAAACAAACTTTTAAGCAAGACAAATCGACAGACGGGATGGGAAGTTATCAGTGTGGGTCGCATTCCAGCCTCTTTTTTTTTTATTTTTTTTAATAAGCACACACTCAAGGGTTGGTTTTGAATTCCTGAATATTGCAATGACTAGGAAAGACAGAGTGTGGTAAGGCATTCCACATTCGCGTAGTACGGCTAAAGAACGAATCTCTGTATTTGACAGTACGGCCGAAGTTGGTCTCGAGGGCATACTGATGAGCATTCCTAGAAGAGCACGAGTATTACGGTTGAACTGTTTAAGGGGAGGAATGCACCTGGCTATTTCACTAGATTATAAGCCGTTAAAATAACGGTAAAAAAGGGTCAAACAAGAGACCTTACGACGATGTTCAAGCGAAGTAAATGAACTTATGATGATATTATCATCTATCAA
Organism: Eupeodes latifasciatus; assembly: GCA_920104205.1. Taxonomy (NCBI): domain Eukaryota; kingdom Metazoa; phylum Arthropoda; class Insecta; order Diptera; family Syrphidae; genus Eupeodes; species Eupeodes latifasciatus. The sequence goes on from OV049924.1 coordinate 306,270,645, forward strand.
TGTAAATGCTCTACGTTCAATACTATCCAGGAGGCTTAAGTAAGTGTAAGTTGTAGGGGCCAGAGATGGGATTTATACTCAAGCTTTGGAGATAACAGCCAGATCAGAAGTGGTGAAATATTTCTTGCATCGCCTAAGGAAACCCAAACACCTTGCGGCATTTTTGGCGACATCGCGTATATATCTCGCAAGGCAGCACTGCGTTTTCGAAGCATTAAATTCCACGCGGTTTTTTAATCCCCATTGAACAATGCTGTTTAGGTCGGAATTTATGGACTTATCATATTTTGTCGTTGCAGTTCCACATCCGAAGAAGAGGGATGTGAGTCTAAGAACGAATATGAAAAGCTGAGAGTACTATCGTCAGCGAAACAATCTAACGTTTTTTTTTCAACTAGTGCTTATTTCATGAATGGTAACACAGCTCATGTCTGATTTGACAAATAATTAGTTTTATCATTTCGCTGAACGAATATGGTTGTGTATGTGTATACGCTTGAACAACGCAGGGAACAACACGCTTAGAAAAAATGCCGATTTTGTCAAAAAAATCATCTTTTCAGATGAAGCTCATTTTGATCTTGGCGAGTATGTAAACAAGCAAAATTGTCGCATTTGGGGCATTTGGGGCATTTGGGGCACAGAAAACCCACACGCATACATTGACGAGTCACTGTTTGGTGCGCATTTTGTTACAGAGGCATAATTGGGCCATTTTTCTTCGAAAATGAGCAAGGAGTGGCCGTTACAGTCAATGGCTATCGTTATCGGGCTATGTTGAACGAATTTTTGTTTACAAAAGGAGGAAGAGGATATTGGCAACATTTGGCGGCGGCGCGGCGGTGCGGCGCGGCCGACGCTACGTGCCACACAGCCGAAGCTGCACTCGATGTTCTTATAGCATTTTCAAAAAAAAAAGAGGCTGGGATGCGACCCACACTGATAACTTCCTATCCCATCTGTTTAAAGTTTGTAGGTTTAAAAGTTAAAGGTTTGTAGGTTTTCGTGTTTTGTTAAAAAAGTTGTTAGTTGAATTATTCTTAAAAATTTCAAAATTACCAACAATATTTTTCATATAATGAAATAGTTTAGTTTTAAGATCTAGTTTTGTTGAATAGATTTTTAGTCGAAACAAATTTTTACCAATTTTAGTAGCATTTCTTAAAATTTTGTATTTCTTATATAAATAAATACAAATTGGATGAATGAAATTAATTTGAGAGATATCGAGAAACGAACATCAATTTTTACCAAATTTGCGTAAAATTTTTTGTAGATTTTTTTATGAAAAAAACGGACTGTTCGATTTTTATAAAAAAAAATTACTTGATATGGAAAACAATATTTGCTGTGAAATAAAATTAGGTTGAAGCCAATATTTTTAATTTTTAAAAAGATATTTGAGTCGAAAGTAAATTTTTACTAAGTTGTAGTATTGTATTTTTTAGGTTTCTATTTTTTGTAAAAGTACTGTCTATTCGATTTTTCTCAAAATTCTATCGCTTGTTGAAAATAATATTTCTTATAAGATAAAATTAGTTTGAAGCCAATATCTCAAAGTTTTGAAAAGATATTTACGTCGAAAAACAATTTTTACCAACTTTTGTTAATTTTTGTTTGGTTTTAATTGTTTGTAAAAAATCTGTCAATTCGATTTTTCTCAAAATGTTTCCGTATGTTGAAAACAATATTTCTTATGAGTTAAAATTAGTTGGAAGCCATAATCTCAAATTTTTGAAAAGATATTTGAGTCAAAAATCAATTTTTACCAACTTTTATTTTTTTTTAGGTTTTCGTTTTTTGTAAAAAAAACATCAATTCGAATTTTTTTAAAAATTTTACGGAATGTTGACAACAATATTTTTTAAAAGATAAAAGTAGCTTGAAGCCAATATCTCAAAGTTTTGAAAAGATTTTTGAGTCGAAGATCAATTTTTACCAACTTTTATTAATTTTTTTTAGTTTTTTATTTTTTGTAAGAAAACTTTCAATTCGATTTTTCTCAAAATTTTACCGAATGTTGAAAACAATATTTCTTATAAGATAAAATAAGTTGGAAGCCATAGTTTCAAACTTTTGAAAAGATACATATTTACAATACAATATGATACAATTTTTACCATTTTTGAGTAATGTTTTTTTTTAGGTTTTTATTTTTTATAAAAAAAACTGTTAATTTGATTTTTCTCAAAACTTTACCAGATGTTTAAAACGTTATTCCTCGTTGTACTAAGTTGATTTGGAGATAAAATAATTTTTTGTTCGTAAGATTTTTGAGGTGACAATTTCTTTTTCAGTTTTTTTGATTTAAAATAAAAATCCATTAATTGGATTTTTTTCCAAAAATATACTTGTTTGGTATCACGTTACAGTATATACTCGTAATATAAAATTTCATTAAATGCTCTAGCGTCATTGGTTCGTGACCAAAATGTTCACCTTTTTTTAAACTGCTATGGTAAAAAAAACCACCCACGCAATTTTCTTGAGAGCCCTTTCTGCAATATTATCTGTATAACAAAATCTATTTGAAGTCCATATCGCTTTTGGTTCTTGAGCTATGAACGACGAAAAAAACGTCGCGAACGTACGGACGTACTTACTGACTTAAGGTGGCGCTACAGTCCTGTGTGAACTAGGGTCTCATCGAACAAAAGTTCTCCATCTAGCTGATGTCACTTTTTAATTGTGCGCGGCACCTGATTCGCGGTCTTCCTCTACTGCGCTGTCCAGGCTGCAGCATTGGTTTAAATGCGCTCTACGTGACCCAGCTATCATCTTAGTGGTTGGACTTTTACCCTTCTGGCTAAATCTACGTCGCTGTACAGCCCGTACAGCTCGTCGTTCCATCTTCTCCTCTACTCACATTATATGCATACGGGACCGTAGATCACACGAAGAACTTTTCTCTCGAAACCACCCAAGGTGCTTTCATCCGCTTTTGTCATAGTCCATGCTTCTGCACCGTATAGCAGGACGGGGATGATGAGGGTCTTATATATCGACACTTTGGTCCCTCGAGAGAGGACTTTGCTACTCAATTGCTTTCGTAGCCCAAAGAAACTTACGTACACAAACCTTTAAAGTTATACTTGAAAATTCAAGCAAAATCAATTACTAATTGGACCCAGCAAAATCAAGGTACATATGATAATTAAAAGATTTCTGTTCACAAAAAACAACCTCATAGCTCCTAGTCGAATTGCATAACCATGAACCTGAGCTTATGATGCACTTGAAGCAGCTTAAGTGCAAAATATGAACAAAGTATGAATTGTTTTCGTAGAATTTAGAGGTGCTCTACATCAGCACCAGCCTCTTCTGGCACTGCCTCCGGTTTTCTAGAACCTCAAATTCACACACTTTAGTGCATTTGGCGTGAAGGCATATATAGATTCAACCCCCTTTAACATACTCCTAATAGTGCCATCTACATCCCAATGCCATCGAGTAAGATAGAATATAAACTAACTGTGGTAAGAATACAACGATATGGTAATTTTCGCATGGAAAATTAATTCCAACCCTTAATGAGCTTTTAATATGATTTTGTCTCGGCTGGGAACGAGAGGAGGAGCGGGTGGAGGAATATTTCTGTCTTTCCATGTTTTGTGTTTTGTATTTTTCTTCGCCGCCCGCTGCCATTGCCAGTATCTATTTGTTTTTGTTTTAAGTTTCCGTTTCCGCTTTTCCTATTGTATTATTGTGCTGTGTATGTGGAAGACTCGACAAGTTAATTTGGTTTAATTGCTGTTGGCACACTAGAGGCATACCATCACGTGACGCCCGCCACGCCTGTGACGGTGACGGTGACGGGTGCCGCTGTAGTTCTAAATGCCAATGCCAGTTCTGGTGAATAAGGAACACTACATTCTACTATGTAGGTTATGTAGTTTGTGGACAAAAATTGACTATAACTATATACTTCCCACTTCCTCCTCGGGTCCTTTGCTCGTTCTCTCAGTATCAGTAGACTCTACGTAGCTATATTCTCTACTACTCTCTTTCAGTCGATTTAATTCAAATCAGGAAAAGAATTTGGTTAAATTGGCAAATGTTCCAGTGCAATGGCTTGTACAATTGTAAATTCCATTTTGTTTGTAATTTGTATTGTTACGAGAGTGTACGAGTATAGTAGAAAATTTTTAGTAGTATCAGAACAGAAAACGGGGTTATTCGGAGTATAAGAAGACCTAATGCACATAAGCTGTTGCTATAAGTATAGTATCTAATACAACTGCTGATGGAACTTTAGACGATATTGTAAGAATCTAATAAAAATATGTTGTTTCTTTATTTTAGTGTTCTTGAAAATGTTGTCATTTTGGTGTGTCGTTATGGTAAAAGTTTAGGTATGCAATATTTTAGTAGGTAGTTGAGGGTTAAAATTATCTATGATAATGTAAACTTTCTGGTCTTGTGGGGAAATTAACGATTTCTCGATAACGTGCATAGAATAATTTGCCTATTCTATTGTCATTTAGTAGCGCTATTGAGATTTGTTGAAGGAAAACGACAGCACATGGCATAAATCGACGTGTTGTTTTTTCGAAGAAAAGAATCTTTTTCAAATAAAACACAATTATTATTCAATGAAATAACCATGATTTTGAATTTATAATAAAAACACACTCAAAAATTGTTGCGTATACCTTCAATATACCAGACATAGTGTGATCGTAAGGAAAAGAGGGAGGGGTTGCAATCGGTGTACATTGGTTTAAATTCATAAAACATTGCAATGAAGGGAGAAAATATAATATGGCAAGGCATTCCACATTCTCATAATCCTGCTAAAAAAGGAATCTCTGTAGGTACTCAATTTCGTTTCCGATTCTTTATTTCAATAAAAAATATATTTTTGTGATCGCAGAAGATCACAATCAACAATTAAATAAAACGCATTCAATGTATTTTAAACTTAATATTATTTATTAAATCAAAGCTTCAGATCCCTTACCACTGGTGGGGGGAAATCTTAGGCTATACGTAGAATGACAACTGTGAACTGAACTCTCATTGATCGATGAAACCCTTTTTATACTTATAAAATGTTTACTTAAGCAAATCTATCTTCGGCTGAAGATCGTTTGCTTTCCTTTGTCTTTTAAAATTGCTGACACAAGAATTCTTTTAGAATTATTTAAGATGCTTCGGGCACACAAGTTACTGAAGGCAAAAAGTGCTGATATGGTATTTATAATATCGGATATCATCATCCGCTTATGAGATGAAATTATGAATCAATGTGTGAGCATTACATTTTGTTTATATAAAGATACTTTGTTATGATATTTATAATATCGGATATCGGATATCATCATCCGCTATGAGATGAAATTATGAATCAATGTGTGAGCATTACATTTTGTTTATATAAAGATACTTTGTTATGATAGGGTGTTTAATATTATTACAAAGTTATGTGAGGGTGTTCTGATAATGTAACCCCTCCCCCCTTAAGTTTGATGCTCTCCTGAGTATCTATAATTCTATTTTCAATTTTAAATTTATGGGTTTCTCGACGTTTAAAATATAATAATAAAATTGCAATTATAATAATTATGATTGTTATACTAGTATATGATATAACATGTTTTATATTGTTTTGGTATCTTATTGCTTGCAATTCTTTCAAATTTTCAATTTGATTTATATGTATATCTTCTAATGTAACATTAATTTTTGTAATGTTTAATGTGTTATATAGTGGAATTATAATATTTTGTTTAAAAGTTTCTTTTCGATTTATATATAAAGTTGCATTTATTTTAATGTTACAATCTTTAAAATGTACAAGGTTGTTCTTAATAATTTTATATTCAATATTGTTACAATATTCATTTAGACTTGTTTCTACTAAGTTTTTTGTTAATACAAGTCCATCTTCTAATTCTATTAATTCTTGATCTTTATTTGATCTTATCTTACAGTTTTCATATTTTGTTTTATACAGGTTTTGAATACATATTGGACTTTTCTTTAAATGTTTAAGATATTTAATTTCATTGTTTTCATATAATGTTTTGTTACAAATTATATAGTTGTATTTTGATATTTCGACTTCAAGTCCTTGATCGTTTGGTATAGGTAGAATCATTATGTTTTCACATTTATGTGTAAATACTGGTATTTTTAAAACAAAAACTAATTTGTTATTTCTAGTTAATAGGCTGCTCTCAATATATTTTAATTTATTAATGGTTATATTGAATCGTTCATTTTCTTCTTTAGTTAAGATATTTCTCCCTAGAATTCCTAATCTTGAAAAGACTACATTGTCTTGTAATTTTTCTATTTCATTGTTTAACAGCATTATATCTGTATTTATTTGTAATGATAATATGCTTTTAGCTAGATTTTCTTGTTTTATTTCTGTGGAATTAATAAAGTTTCTTAATATATACTGGTGTTTGTTTATACGGTCTGCCATTGTTTCTAATTCTGTTTGGAATTGCGTATTTATACCTATTTGTTTATTTAATTCTGTCATAGCATTCATATTGTTTTCTTCAATTATTTTTAAATGATTCTCAATCTCTAATCTTTCATCATTATCCATCACTCCAAAAAGAAAATGGAGTGCGTTACCTCCCATGTTTATTAAGTGTACCATGCACTCTTTCTACATCTGAATTTCCTGTCTTATGATTTGGGGTTATGAGTTTTATTTTAATTCCTTCTTCATTGCAATATTCTTTAAATGCTAGGCTATTAAACTCATTGTCGCAAACTATTTCTTGGGGTTTGCCTAATATAGAATTTCTAAGTTTAAGTTGCTCAATAATTTTATGAGTGTTTCTACTAGCTATGGGAAAGGCTGTCAAATGCTTAGTAAATTTATCTATAATTGTTAAAAAGTAAATATCTTTACTTGGAATATAAATGTCCATGTGTATTAGCTCGTTTGGCTTAAGTGCAGTTTTGCTCATTTCAAATTTTATTTTTTCTGGACTTCTATCATGTTTTGCTGTTTGACATATAGTACAATTGTTAATGTATCTTCTTATTATTTCTCTTAATTTTGGAAAATAATATTCATTTTTAATTTCAAGATATGTTTCTTGTATTCCTCTGTGATTAAATTGTTCATGAATCCTTTGAATGAGATTCAACGCATCGTCTGTATTACTTAAATCTTTTAAAAGAGTAATGCATCTCAGTAATTTTAGCTTACTTTGATTGCTGTAAAGCTCAACATATTTTTCCTGAATTTTGCAAAATAAAGTATCACTTGGACAATATACTGCCACATTTCCGTGATCAGGTAAAAATTCCCTTAATGCTTCAGTAAAATATTCACCTATATCTTTTGATTTAATAGTGAGTCTTCTTATACCTTTGTATATATATTTTATATCTTTACCTTCATTGTCTGATTCTATAATTTCTATTTGATGCTTAAACATATTTGTAGGTAATTCTGAAATTCCTATGTGATCATTTCTTTCCTCTATTCCACTATGAATTGTGGCTAATGTTGAATCTTCATTTCTATTGACTGCGTTTACTTCGAGTCTACTAAGATAATCTGCTACGCGATTTTCTTTTCCTTTTAAATATTCAATATCAAAATCATATTCATTTAAACTTATTTTCCATCTTTGGAGTTTTGAGTTTGGTTCTTTAAGGTTACTTAACCAAATTAAAGGTCTATGATCAGTTTGTATTTTAAATTTGCGACCGTAAAGGTATGGTCTAAAATATTTTGTTGACCAAACAATACTTAATAATTCTTTTTCAATAGTGCTATATCTGCGTTCATGTTCATTGAGGGTGCGAGATGCATAGCATAATGGGTGATTTGATTGTGAAAGGACTGATCCGATCGCATAATTTGATGCATCAGTTGTTAACACGAATTCCTTTGTATAATCAGGATATTTTAAAACGGGGTCATTAGATATGAGCAATTTAAGTTCTTCAAAAGCTGTTATATATTCTGGGTCTTTAATATTTATCTTTGCTCCTTTCTTAAGATATTTGGTCATAGGTACTGCTACCTTTGAATAATCTTTAATAAATTTCCTGTAATAACCTGTTAGACCTAGAAAAGATTTTATTTGTTTTGTTGTACCAGGAATAGGTATTTTTTCAATTGTTCTTATTTTTTCTGGATTTGGCTTAATTCCGTTTGTAGTAATAACGTGCCCTAAATATTCGGTTTCCTTGCTAAAAAATTTACATTTATCTATTTGTATTTTTAAATTGTGATTGTTAAGTTTTTTAAATACTTTGTTAATTGAGCAAATATGTTCCTCTAATGATGTACTAAATATGAGAATGTCGTCTAAATAGACCACACATATTTTTCCTACAAGTCCTTCTAATACGTGATTAATCATTCGTTGAAAAGTTGCGGGGGCATTTTTTAATCCAAATGGCATCCGATTAAATTCGTAATGACCGTTTGCTGTTGAGAAAGCTGTTTTATACCTATCTTTAGGATTCACCAATATCTGATGGAAACCTTTCGCTAAATCTAATGTGGTAAAATATTGGGATCTTCCCAATTTACTAAAAATGTCTTCAATGTTTGGAATAGGAAACTTGTCTTCCACGGTTACTTCGTTAAGTTTTCTATAATCTATAACAATTCGCCATTTCTTAAGTCCTGAATTGTCTATCTTTTTGGGTACAACCCAGATAGGAGCATTATATGGACTGTTGCTTTCTTTTATTATGCCTTGATCTAACATTTCGATTATTTGTTTATCGACTTCTTTTGTATGTACTTCTGGATATCTATATAGTCGTGAATATATTGGTTTATCACTTTTAGTTTCAATGTTGTGTGTTACTTCTTTTACGTTAGTTAAGATATCTCCTTCGCTATAGAATAATTGTTTATTATTTTTTAATATTTGATTCAGAGCTTTCTTTTCTTCTTTGTTCATGTAATGTTCAGTTAATTTATCAGTTAAATCTTGTAAAACTACATCAATACCACATAAATCTATTTGTGTATTTGATAATTCCTGAATGTATCTATCTAAAGGGTATTCCTTTGGTTTTGTCATTAATGGGATAATAGTATTTTTTTATTTTCAAAGTATGTGTATAATATGATATTTCAGCTTCTAATGGTATAAGGACATTATTTCCTAAAATTCCGTCAAACGAACTGTTTGTAATTGGTGTAATTAAAAATTCCATGGTTGATTCTTTTTTATTAAATTCGATTGGTAATGGTAAAATTATTTTTGAATTTATTTGATTTTCATTATATAATGCTTTAATTATAACTGGTTTGTCTAATTTACTTTCATAATGTCTTGGAAATATATTTTCTTTTAAAATAGATGTAGCTGCTCCTGTGTCTATTAAAAATCTAAGTTTTTTATTAAGAATATGAACATCTATGCAGGGTAATGGTCTGTTGAGGCGGGTGTTTGAAAATTTGCTGTATTTTGAGTAAGGTGATCTATTTCCATTGGTTCTAGATCATTCTTTTTATTTTGTGTAGCAAATGGATTACGATTATTATTAGAATAATTTCCACTTCTATTTGGTTGCCTATAATTTCGTTCATTTTGGTTTCTATAGTTTTGATTATTGTTTCTATAAAAGTTTTGACCTTTATTATTGAAATTCCTATAGTTATTTGAATTTCCTGATTCGTTTTTGTAATTTCTATCAAATCTTTGATTTGTATTGTAATTATTATATTTTTTATAGTTTTTGTCGTTAAAATTATTATTGTTATTTCCAGTTCTATAGTTTCGAGTATTTCTATCATTATAATTATTTTCTTCTTTTGTCCAATGACAAGATTCTAATTTATAAAAAGCTTCGCTAAGGGTTGTTATGTTATGATTGATTATTATTGAACTTGCGTTCGGGGGTATTCTTTCACAAAATTTAGATAATAATGACGCTTCATTATTGAAAGGATTGTATTCTTCCGGTTTATTTTCAGATAAATAATATTTATTATTTAGTCTACAGAGGATTTCTGAGAATGTATTATATAGTTGAGAAATGTTTTTTGAATAAACTTTATCTGCTAGTTCTTTTAATTTTAGAAAAGATTCTTTCTCACCAAAATTCTTTACTAGAATATTTTTTATGTCTTGCCAATTATTAGGGTCGCCACTCCTTAATACTACCTCTAGGGCGAAATCTGTTATTTTTGATTTTATTTCACTCAATATAAATTCTTGTGAACCTTCGTTATACAAACTACATGAATTTATTACAAATTCTGCTTTTTTAATAAATATAATAATATTACATGATTTACCATTAAAATTTGGTAAATTCTTTACTAATTTTAAGGGGTCGATATTTATTGTAGCCATTTTTACCTTATTTTCAATTTTTTCTTCTGCTTGCTCAATTTCTTTTGATTGCTGGATTGCTGCAGGATCTGTTGATTTTGAAGTTTTTTCTTCCTCGGTATTATATGTTAACGCAGCTGGTTTGTTGTATGGTGTATATTTCTTCATTTATTGAACACGTTGGGGCTTTCGACTTGGATAATTTTGCCACGTACAGTTGTTCTTCCTTCTTTTTATTAATTTACACTTTTTAAAGTAATGTCATATATATTTTTTTTTTTGTAGCACTTTTAACTTTTTATTTGTCTTTAATTTTATTTTGTTGAAGTTGTTTTCTTCTCAACTTTTGCTGAATTGATCTGATATGTTCCTGGAAATCAGCTGTTGCTTCGTCGTCTATCCAACTTTGTGAATTTACTTCTATATGTGGTTCCTTTACTTGCGGGGCCTCTGCTCCCTTTTGAAGATTTATTTTTTCTGGTTGCATTTAGTAACACTTTTTGTTAATTTTAATTTAACACTGAGTTCACTTTCTGTATGCTTCCTTTTGAAGATTTCCTTCTGGTTGCATTTAGTAGCACTTTTTGTTAATTTTAATTTAACACTGAGTTCACTTTCTGTATGCTTCCTTTTGAAGATTTCCTTCTGGTTGCATTTAGTATTTTATTTAATTGTTTTATTAGTCAAGCATTCTCTCTATGAGACTTTGTAAAATTGTCCTTTCGGATCTTGATTTACGATGCTTTTCACTGAACAAAAATATATTTTTTTATTTTTCACTGTCCTATAGCACTATTTAGTAATTTTACTTTACCGGTACTAACTATTTTATTTAGTTTTAGGACGATCCCGAATTAAACTTTTAATAAAGTAAGATTCAATATATTTTGATCTTTCGAGATCCTACCGACTGCGCCAATTTCGTTTCCGATTCTTTATTTCAATAAAAAATATATTTTTGTGATCGCAGAAGATCACAATCAACAATTAAATAAAACGCATTCAATGTATTTTAAACTTAATATTATTTATTAAATCAAAGCTTCAGATCCCTTACCACTGGTGGGGGGAAATCTTAGGCTATACGTAGAATGACAACTGTGAACTGAACTCTCATTGATCGATGAAACCCTTTTTATACTTATAAAATGTTTACTTAAGCAAATCTATCTTCGGCTGAAGATCGTTTGCTTTCCTTTGTCTTTTAAAATTGCTGACACAAGAATTCTTTTAGAATTATTTAAGATGCTTTGGGCACACAAGTTACTGAAGGCAAAAAGTGCTGATATGGTATTTATAATATCGGATATCATCATCCGCTTATGAGATGAAATTATGAATCAATGTGTGAGCATTACATTTTGTTTATATAAAGATACTTTGTTATGATAGGGTGTTTAATATTATTACAAAGTTATGTGAGGGTGTTCTGATAATGTAACCACTCAAGTTTAAACTGATGGGAAATTATTTGAAGCGCGAGTATTAGAGTTAAACTTTTTTAAGGGAGGAATGAAATTGGCTATTTTATCAGAACATAGTCCGATAAAAACACGGTTAAAAAGGACAAGGCAAGGAACTTTACGACGATGTTCTAGTGACGTGCCTAATTGAGTTAATGATGCTATCAATCATCAATCAAAGCTCTTCGTTGAATGATGTCAAAGAGGTTTGAGAAAGTTTCTGTAGACCAATCCAGAGAATGGAATAATAGTGAAATTTGGGTCGTATATAGCATATAGGTTTTGTAAATTGTATAGTCAGATCAGAAGTAGAGACAAATTTCTTGTCGAGTCAGAAGACCCAAACAATTTCCACAAGAAATGGTTAAGAAATTAAATAAATTAGTTGTCGCAACAGCCTATTCAGAACTAGGGCCTAGGGCCAGGGATGAAGGGTTAGGGGCTAGGTTAGGTTATAGTGGCTGTCAACGATGGAAACGGACACACTCAGGCCAGTTTAATGGCCCATTGTGATACCACATGAATCTTGAGGCTTCCTCCTAAGCTCAATGGAACCAGTTTGAGTCCCTTACGAAACGTGAGAGGCTGATTATGCTGATATGATTTAGATCGTTTAGATCGTTAAAGAAGAATTATCCTAGGTAATTCTTGCGTTTTCGAGCCAGAGGAGGGCATGTGCAAAGAAGATGAAGAACTGTTTCTTCCTCTTCCTCGTCCATACAGCTTCTGCAAAAGTCATTTGAGAATATGCCTAATCTCGTTTCGTGCTTTCCTATTAGACAGTGTCCGGTTATGACACCTATTATCGAGCTTACATATATGCGATCTGCTTAGAGAGAGCAAGCACCTTGAACGTTTTAAATCCAGTGCTGGCCAGATGTTTTTTGTGACTTGACACGTGGTGATGTTGTTCCACCTGGTGCCTGCCCTCCTCACAGCGTCTTGCATTAGCAACAGTTTTAAGGGATGAAGGAGACACTAGAAATTATATTGTGAGCTTCAGACTTGAACACGTCAAAAAACAACTTGTATTGAACTTTTCAAAAGAAGATTTTCAATCCAACGAAGAAGGGATTTGTCGATACCAAAACCACGCATTTTCGATTAAAGAGGTTATTACTTAATTGGTTGTAGTTGCCGTGTCATCAGACATACGTCCAAACCTACCTTTGTCTCGGTCCAATTTAACCCTTCCTTATTATAATTTTATTATTTAACCAGAATAATATTTCATAAATTTTTGTTTATAAATAATTATGTATTTAAACAATGCATTAAAACATTCTAATTTAATTAATATGATCATTATTACAGGTTTAAGAAGAAACAGAATATAAAAGGAAATTAAATAAAAATGTTTGTATGTATGTCAATCTCGCAACTTAGCCTTACTTGATTAATAGAAAGATAGCTTTTACGACGTTTCTATTTTAATTAAAAGTACCAGAAATTGTCTTTTGAAAAACGATTAAATCCTTTTACATTTCAAGTGCCACTTGTACAGCCACGTGGAAATCAAAAATAATAACACGCACTGTCTCCAACCTCGTTTCCCGACTCAGGTTTTTAGTCATACGGAAGGATTTGATCTTAATGCAATTAACACCTCAGGAGGTGGGTCAATGGTCAAATATCTTGACAGGCAGGGTTGACAGTTTTCATTTGTTCTTTCGTGAAAATTGTGTCTTATATTATTGAGAAGATTATATTTTCAGCTTTTAATTCTTTTTCCCAATTTTTATCTCTGTTTGCAAATTGAGTATTTTCTTCAAATGTTGCAACTCATCTTAAAGCTGTGGCCTTTATTTCTCGGTTTTAGAAAGTAATGCAGGCAATGTGAAACTATTTTGAATGTGGTAAATGTGTCATCAATAAATTCTTATCATATGATGAAATAATTTATTTTTTCAAATCTATTTTTGTTAACGAGTTTTTAGTCGAAAACCAATTTTTACCAATTTCTTACGAATTTTTTTTACGAATTTTTAATAATTTTTTTTAAGTTTTGTAATTTTTGTTAAAAAACTGAAAAATTTCTTTGTTAAAAACTGGCAAATCAATTGTTCTCAAAGACAAAATGAGTTAAAAGCCATAATCTGAAATTTTGAAAGTTTATAACAATATTTCTTATAATATAAAATTAGTTTGAAGCCATAATCTCAAATTTTTTATAAAATGAAATTAATTTGAAGCGAATTTCTCAAATTTTTGAAAAGATATTGAAGTCGAAAATCAATTTTTACCAGTTTTTATGTTTTGTAAAAAAAACTGTGAATTCGATTTTTCTCAAAATTTTACCAGATGTCAAAAACGTTATTCTTCGTTGAATTAAATTATTTTGGAGATAAAATAATTTTTTGTTCGTAAAATTTTCGAGGTGACAATTATTTTTTTCAGTTAATTGAATTTTTTTCCACAAATATACTTATGTGGTATCACTTTACAATATATAATATAAAATTCTATTCAAGTTGCTAGCGTTATTGGTTGAGATATCTTGGGTTAACCAAAATGTTCACTTTTGTTTTAATTGATATGCTAAAAAAAACCGCCCACTTAATTCTCTTGAGAGTCCTTCCTGCATCTTTCTGCATTATTATCTGTAGAATATAATTTATTTGAAGTCGATATCTCTACTGGTTCTTGAGATATGGATGACGAAAAAAGCTTTTTCGAAAGTACGGACGTACACACGCACGCACAGACATCTCTCTTAAAATCTTTTATTTAGACTCTAAGGACCTTGAAACGTCGAGAAATGTCAAAATTTTCAATTCGACAAATCGGACCAATTACAATAACTTCCTATGGGAAGTCAATAAACACAGATTGAAAGTTAATACAATAATCAAAAAGAGGCTGGGATGCGACCCACACTGATAACTTCCCATCCCATCTATCGATTTGTCTTGCTTAAAAGTTTGTCTAAATGTATCAATTCTTACCAAATTTGCGTTCTATATTTTGTAGATTTTATTTTTTTTATGAAAAAACAGACTGTTGGATTTTTATAAAAAAATTATTGAATATAAAAAACAATATTTTCTGTGAAATAAAATAAGTTTGAAGCCAATATTTTTAATTTTTGAAAAGCTATTTGAGCCGAAAATCAATTTTTACCAATTTTTATAATTTTTTTTGTTTAGGTTTTTATTTTTTGTAAAAAAACTGTCAATTCGATTTTTCTCAAAATTTGTCCTAATGTTGAAAACAATATTTCTTATAAGTTAAAATTAGTTAGAAGCCATAATCTCAAATTTTTGAAAAGATATTTAAGTCGAAAATCAATTTTTACCAACTTTTGTTAAATTTTTTTTTCGGTTTTTAATTTTTTGTAAAAAAACTGTCAATTCTATTTTTTTCAAAATTTTACTGAATGTTGAAAACAATATTTTTTGAAAGATAAAAGTAGTTTAAAGCCAATATCTCAAAGTCTTGAAAAGATATTTGAGTCAAAACTCAATTTTTACCAACTTTTTTTTAGGTTATTATTTTTTGTAAAAAAAACTGTCAATTCGATTTTTCTCAAAATTTTATCAGATGTCAAAAACATTATTCTTCGTTGCACAAAATTGTTTTGGAGATGAAATCATATTTTAGTCGTAAAATTTTCGAAGTGACAAATTTTTTTTTCAGTTTTTTTGATTTATAAAAAAAACCGTTAATTGAATTTTTTTCCAAAAATATAATTGTTTTGTATCACGTTACAATATATAACATACAATTTAATTCAAGTCTCTAGCGTCATTGGTTCATGAGATATTTAGGGTTAACCAAAATTTTCACCTTTTTTTTAAACTGCTATGGTAAAAAAACCACCCACGCAATTTTCTTGAGAGCCCTTTCTGCATCTTTCTGCCTTATTATCTGTATAACAAAATTTATTTGAAGTCGATATCTCTTCTGGTTCTTGAGCTATGGACGACGAAAAAAACGTCGCGAACGTACGGACGTACGTACACACGCACGAATTTTGTATTTTAAATCCTCCGGGATTTTTTTAAAAAGATTTTAAAATAAAACGCTAGATTAAAATTTTAAACAAGTATTTTATTTATTAATTTGAGCATCGGATCCCTTACCACTGGTGGGGGGAAATCTTCTGCTATACGTAGGAGTGTCAAGATGGAACTGAACTTCTTGTCAGGAAAAATCCTGCTTATTTATACTATTTTGATAATCTTGATTTCTTCTTACAGACTATAAATATGTGTGTATTGGTACACATGCATTATCATCATATTTTATGATGATTCAATTTTATTGTTTTTGATCGTTGACGATTTTTGTTTACATTAGTTTGAATTTTGATCGTTGACGATTTTTTGTTTACATTAGTTTGATTTTATATTTATGTTTGGATATTCTGTATCTGTGGAAGATTCTTTGTTCGATATTCTTTGTTTACATTACTTTTAATATTTTATGTCTATTCACATAAATTATGTTCAACGAAATATGCTTGGTGGGCATTTAATATTTAATGGTATTTTTATTAAGCGATATGGAATACGCTTGGTATGGTTTGGTTGTTATGATTGGGAAGCAATTCTATAACTCCTCCCCCCTTTGATTTTTGTTTCTCCTGGAACAATTTTTTGTATAGAATTATAAGTATAATACAAATTATAACAATTACAAATATATTTACACCAAAGTGAATAAAGGATTGGTCAGAAACTTTTTCTACTATTTCTTTAATATTGTCAATGTTTGTTATATTATAATCTTCAATTTTTAAGTTAATGTCTGTTAAATTATAATTATCTTCCACATACATATTTATTGGTTGTTTTAAAATTGAATGTTTGTTAACATATTCTTTTTCGTTTATCTTGATTTTACAGTTTTCAAAATTTATTAATACATTTCTTTTTATTGGAATAACTTTTCTTTCATCACAAGAGTTGCTATTTTTAACAATTAGTATTCCATTTTGAAGTTCTTTTACAATATATTTTTCTTCATTCTTTCTTTTAAGACAATTATTTTTATTTATACAATTAGTATAGGTTTTAAGATGTTTTAATTCTTTATTTTCAAGATATTTATAAAAAGTATCATTATTTATTTATTTTTATAATATTTTCATCATCTATTTCTAATTCAATATTTTCCTCGTTGGGGATAGAAGTTATAAGATATTTATCAAAACTATAAATTCGATCTGGTATTTGAATTATAAAAATTAAAAGATCATTATCATATTCACTTATAGAGAGTTTAATGTTTTTTAGTTTGAACAAATCAATATCATAATATTCTATTTCTTCCGCCGTTAATAAGCTATTTGTCATTATCTGTAATCTACTTGCTAAAATGATATTTTGTTCTAAGTCCGTTATAATTTTCTTCAATGCCTGCATGACCTGTTTCTTTTCCATGATACAATTTTATCTGTTTAATGGCTTCTTCTTCTGTCTCTAAGTCTTTAGCAAAATGTTCACATTTATAAAATTTTATTCTTGTTCCAATTAACTCTATCAATTTTTGTTGAAGAATATTATATTTACTGTCTGTTAATTCAGTATAAATTCCTGTACTAACTTGTTCTATTAATGGTATTATTAAATCATTAAAATTATCTTTATATAACTCATTTATTCCAATATGTATTCTTTTATATTAAGGGCTTTTATTCAATCCATTTCCTGCTTTTAAAATTATTTGTTGCTTAAAAATATTCACTGCACTATCTTTTATTGGAAAATGATCATTCATTTCTTCATGTTGTGAATGTACTGTAGGCCTGACTGAATCCTGCTCTAACATGTGAATTTCTTGCGTGTCTTTAATTTCTCTAATCAAAAAATCTGCTACTGTATTACATGTACCTTTTAAATATTCGATTTGCATATCGTATTCTCCTAATTGGAGTATCCATCTTTGTAATCTGGGTGAAATATCTCTGCCTAAATTTTTTGTTTGTAGCCATTTTAATGGTTGGTGGTCTGTTTTAAGATCAAAGCGTCTACCATATAAATACGGTCGTAAGTATTTTACTGACCAAACTATAGCGAGTAATTCTTTTTCTGTTGTACTGTAGTTTCTTTCATGTTCATTGAGAGTTCTACTTATAAATGTTATTGGATGCCCTTTCTGTGTTAGCACTGCTCCAATGGCATAATTGGATGCATCGGTCGTTAAGACGAATTTTTCATTAAAATCAGGATATGCAAGTACTGGTCCCGTTTGAAGCGCATTTTTTAATTCTTGATGTGCTTTAATATAATTTATATCGTTTTTATCAATTTTTGTATCTTTCTTTAAATATTTGGTAATGGGTTGTGCAATTTTTGCATAGTCTTTAATAAATTTCCTGTAATATCCTGTTATTCCTAAGAATGATTTGATTTCTTTAGCTGTACAAGGAAGTTGTATTTTTTCTATAGCTTCTATTTTATCTATATTGGGTTTCACACCTTTGTCTGTAATTGTATGCCCTAAGAACTTTGTTTCTCTTTTAAGAAAATTACATTTATCTACCTGTACTTTAAGGTTATATTTATTTAAACGTTGAAAAACTAATCGAAGATTTACCATATGTTCCTGTAATGAAGTACTAAAAATTAATATATCATCAAGATATACTACACAGATTTTATTTATTAAACCTTCTAAAACCTCATTCATCATTCTTTGAAAAGTGGCTGGTGCATTTTTCAGACCAAATGGCAAATATGGAGTTGAAAAAGCTGTTTTTTCAGAATCAAGGGGATTCATTTTTATTTGATGAAAACCTTTTGCAAGATCAAGGATTGAAAAATATTGAGCTCGTCCTAATTTATCTAATATTTCATCGATATTAGGTATAGGATGCTTAAATTCGATTGTTTTTTCATTTAATTTTCTATAATCGACTACCATTCGCCATTTTTGTTCACCTGAATTATCTATTTTCTTTGGGACTACCCAAATAGGTGCATTATAAGGGGAAACACTTTTTCGTATTATACCTTGTTGTAATAAATCATTAACTTGCCGTTCAATTTCTCTTTCGTGGATTTTAGGGTATCTATATATTTTACTGAATATGGGACTATCATGCTCAGTCCTAATGCTATGAATAGTTTGTGTTGTTGAGGTAAGTTTATCACCTTCTTGATAAAAAACATATTTATTTTCATCAATAAATTTTTTTAATTCCTGTGTTTCTTCATAATTTAAATTCTTATCTATTAATTGGCTCATTTGCGTTGAGTTGCAATATTCTAGAGTTTGAATTTCTTCATATTCGTATATACTTTTAATTTCTCTCTTTTCGCTGTCATAATTCTCAAAGTATGTTTTTCTGTTATTTATTTCAATATATCCTTCTTTTAAATACAATGTCGCTCCTATAGGTTTTAATAAATTTTGACCTATGATTCCTACAAATTTATTATTTTGTATTCTCATCAACTTCCATGCCATGGTAGCTTCATCTTCATTGAATTCTACCGGTACTTCAGTTATGATCTCAAATTTTATAATATTTTCATGATTGAGCGATTTAATTTTGATTGGAACTTTCATTAAAGTTCTCGGAATTTCTATTAGTTGTGACTCATCGAGTATACTTGTTGTTGAGCCAGTATCTATAAGAATATTAAATTTTTTATTATTTATTGTAACTTTTATTATGGGAAGTGATTCTTCTTCCCGGCTATGGTAAAATTTACCTCTTCATTTTTTATTTCCGTATTATTTACATCCATAGGTTCTGGCCTTGGATTCCTATTAGTATTATTATAGTTATTATTTCTATACTGTCCTGAATTGAATGATCTTTGATTATTATTATTAAAATTTGCCTGATGGTTATTTCTATTAAATCCGAATCTAAAATTATTTGGATTTGCGTTTCCAAATATTCTTTGATTATTTTGTCTAACTTGTTCTGAAGAGATTCTATCATGTTGCGGCCTAAAATTGTTATTGAAATTATTTTGTCTAAATAAGTTGTTGGGATGCAAATTATTTCTAAAAGGATTCCGATTTAGATTTTGATTAAAATTATTTTGATTTGATTTTGGTATATTTTGATATTTAATTTGTTCATTGATTTGTCTTATCATATTATTACTCTCTAACAGGTCAAAAGCCTCCATAATATTATTTGGTTGGCTTGCAATCACAATTGCCTTTTGACTGGGTGACAATGTATTTTTAAATGATTCTAAAGCTATACATTCATTATTTTTCTGAGTATAAACATTATCGGGTTCTAGTTGAGTTTTTGTTTGTAACTTTTGCAACAAATTGTCAATTTTGTTATAATTCCTAATTGTGTCGTTCTCATTGACACTATTTATTTCTGTCACTAATTTAAGATAAGATTTTTTAATGCCAAATTGTCTTACCAGTTGTACTTTTACGTCTGCCCAAGGTGCAAGATGTTGTAGACTATTTATTGCTCTCAAAGCCTCGCCTTGAATTTTCTGATGCACCACAAAAACTGCTTGTTCCATGTAAGTTGGATCCTGGATTCTCTCAAGTAAATACTCCATCGATGATATAAAAAGAGCCAGATTGTCTGATGATCCTTTAAATGGGTTAATCATCCTTAATTCTTTTAAATAGAATTTTTGCTGTTCTGCCCAAACTGCATGTTGAACTGGATCCATCGGAGCTTGTGCTCTTGCTTGAGCTTGAATTTCGGCTAATTGCGCTTGCTGATTTGCAAGTGAAGCCTGTTGAGCTTGATGTTCTGCGGCGTTCATTTTGTTTATAGTTTCTTCTTGTATTTTAAAAATTCTTTCCCTTAGTTTCCGCAAGTTTTTCATTCACTTATATTTTCTTTAAAAGTTATTATTTTTTTTTTTTGTATGCACTTTTTAATTTATTTCTTTTTTTTCACCTGCTTGTCTTTTGCATAGACACTTTGTCTTTTTCGTAGACACTATGTTAATGTTTTGTTTACTTATCTCTTTATGAGAATGCGTGTATTAAAAAAAATTTATGAACACTTAAGTATACAAATAATTTTGTTTTTCTGGTACGAAATTGTTTTGTCCACTAAAACACTTCAGTGTTATTAATTTTCACAAAACACAATTTAATTTCGATCGTTGAATAATGTTTTAGATAATGTACGTTGTACTTTAATCCGCACAAAATTCTACCGGTTAAAAAAAAAACTTTTTTTTTTATTTTCTTTTCGGTCCGATCACTGAATCTCATCTATTCATTAATTTTCATTTAACTTCTTAGTGAGATCCTACCGACTGCGCCAATTTTGTATTTTAAATCCTCCGGGATTTTTTTAAAAAGATTTTAAAATAAAACGCTAGATTAAAATTTTAAACAAGTATTTTATTTATTAATTTGAGCATCGGATCCCTTACCACTGGTGGGGGGAAATCTTCTGCTATACGTAGGAGTGTCAAGATGGAACTGAACTTCTTGTCAGGAAAAATCCTGCTTATTTATACTATTTTGATAATCTTGATTTCTTCTTACAGACTATAAATATGTGTGTATTGGTACACATGCATTATCATCATATTTTATGATGATTCAATTTTATTGTTTTTGATCGTTGACGATTTTTGTTTACATTAGTTTGAATTTTGATCGTTGACGATTTTTTGTTTACATTAGTTTGATTTTATATTTATGTTTGGATATTCTGTATCTGTGGAAGATTCTTTGTTCGATATTCTTTGTTTACATTACTTTTAATATTTTATGTCTATTCACATAAATTATGTTCAACGAAATATGCTTGGTGGGCATTTAATATTTAATGGTATTTTTATTAAGCGATATGGAATACGCTTGGTATGGTTTGGTTGTTATGATTGGGAAGCAATTCTATAACTCACGCACAGACATCTTTCTAAAAATCTTTTATTTCGACTCTAGGGACCTTGAAACGTTGAGAAATGTCCAAATTTTCAATTTGACAAATCGGACCCATTACAATAACTTCCTATGGGAAGTTAATAAACACACTCATTACTCATTTAAACAAAAATTGCTTGGAGCATGTTTTCGACCAAGTTAGAAGATTGAATAAAAACAATAAATGAATATCAGCATTTTCCTTTTTTAAAATTATCAGCCGCTATAGGGTTTAAAGTATTTGAAAGTCCCGCAAACCGGGAACTGGTGATCAGTTAGACTTCATACAACAAGATGTTTTTTTCCAACAGGCAATTTCAGTGGGGAATAATGCAATCTTATTATTTTTTTAAATAACAGTTTTTTAAAATAGACAGCCAAGCATGTACAATCAATGCTCATCTGCCTTACAATTTCCTGGAACGTCTCTATGGTCCTGCATCCAGCAAAGGTGAATTTTAATGTTATGCCATCTCCATTAGAGATGGTCGACAGTTATGGACTGTTATAGAGTTTGTAGATACAGGGTCCAGAGATTTGAAAGCGGCCTGACTATCTGAAAAAATACGGATATCAGATGATGTTGATATCACGTTTTCCTTAAGCCAGGACAAGACTTCTTCTATCACCAAAAGTTCCACCTGGAACACGCTCCAATGATTGGGAATACTGAATGAGAGACTTAATTCGGGGTTGTAAGCCCCATTTATTAGTAAAAGTTTTCTTGCAAGAAAACAGAGCTAGAGTTGCTTTTTTGACTCTTTCCTGTTTATGAAAGACTTTAAAATGCTTGTTCTTAAACTGCTTTATAGTCATGAATCTCTTGAAATAACTTATAATTGTCAACTAGGTTGAAGCTTTATCCTGAGCCAATATCAGACGAAAATGCTGTGAAGTTTTGGCTTCGAGTTTTAAAAAACAAAGTATTTTGATATTTCTTATAATGAGCACAAATAAAACTAAAAGTTCTTCAAAGTTCAATTCAATTCAAAAGAATGTTCTCTTCTAACCAACCCCAAATATACTCGTACCTAAGTATCACACAACTTAACTGCCTCCTACATTTGACATTCCGAATTTCTAACGAACCTTATATTTTGTCTAACTACTGCCCTTTTTGAATTATTGTTTACTTCAAATTGACGTTTTGGAATTATTTTATTAAAAACCTCATCTTATTTTCTCAAACTCCTAATTTTTCTATTTTCTTTGTTGATTCAAATACTTTAGATATCTTATAATTTATTAATAAGGAATGTGTTCAACATAATCAAGTCCCTACATCAAAATTTTGAATAGGTCCCAGAGCGAAGAAACCGACAAAAAATAAAACTGTAAGAAACCACTCAAGTTAGATCTGGTTGTGAGGTATTACGGCTGGCGCTAAAGCCTTTCCTCCATTTCTTTCCTTTCATTTTTATTTTCAGGATTATTTTTTCCTTTTATTTTTGTCATGGCCGAGGAGCAAAACTCTTTCAACCTAATGTAGTGCATACATAATGACTACTGAATTTCTAAAAAAAAATCATTGATAGGGATCCTTGAAAGAAAATGAGCAAGAGTAGGTACATATAGAGGGAGCGTTCTTTCGGATTCGGATGGTCTTGGTCCTGGGAAGCTCTATAGATGCTTTCATACCTACATACATTAAACATTGAAGACGAACGAAAAAAAGATGGAAGTAGCTCTATATACTCCCCGTACTACATACGTAGTATCCAGAGAACGTAATGATACGAAAGTTTTTGGTATGCGAAAGGAGTTTTCATCTTGCTAAGTTGCAAATTCTGTTTAGATGACCTTAAACTATTCTGTCATGAATAATAAAAAACACAAATCACGTTTCGGTTCAGATAATGTTTGGCTAATGGATTGAATTCGACAGAAAATATACTCTCTTAGAAAGGAGTCAGCATCAGCTTCAGCCTCACTTGTTCAGGCGTATATAGATACACGAAGAAAACCAAAATGAGTTAACGAATTGACTCTGATATCCTTTTGGTAAAGTGATAACATTAAGGAATCAAGTTGGCAGTCATTTCGGCTTGTTGAGTTTAGAGCCTCTTTGCATTAGGTCGTAATTGAGTCAAGAAATTGAATTTTGATCATGAGAAGGAAAATATTTTTCTTCTATGGTGGTTTTTTGTTCTCATTTTTGTTTCAATTCTATTTTCATCATGGATTAGCACTAATGCATGTAGTAATTTTGTAATATACCATTTGTATATATGTACGTATGGAATCTTAGGGACTTTAAGTGCTTCGAAAAATACCTAAGTTATTGAATTAATATTTAGTTGCCACTATGTAAATAGTGCTAACGGGGTTTTTAAGCCTATATTAAAACTCAAAATATCTCTTAACAATAAGCTGTATGATGATTTTGAAAAGTACAAATCTTTCTCTTTTAGATGCAACTTAAATTATTTTAGTATCTTACTTAGTTTCTGAAAATTCTCATTACTTATTATGAGTTTTTAATTGAATGTATGTAAAGTTTCGAGAAAAACTTGAATTTGATACTTTCATAGTTTTGGAAAATACGTTTTGGATTAAATTTTTAGTGCTGATTTCAAATGCAATCTCTAAATTTAACTATTTGTTCAAGTTTTAAAAATACCCGTTTTAAACATTATTTTCGTATATTCCAAAAAATTGATACTTTAGAATTGTTTATAGGCAACAGATTCCTTACAAGAACAAAACTTACTTTCAAACCGTTTTGCCTTTTTCTTTAGAAAACCATTTTAGCATACATGTTTTAGCGATTCTTTTAGATTTTTGTAAGACAGGTGAAATCTGAGATCTTTTGAAGTATTTTCGAATATTATATGAAAAAAAAAGGTGGGATGCGAGCCACTCTGATAACTTCCCATCCCGTCTGTCGATTTGTCTTCCTTAAAAGCTGTGTAGGTTTTCGTGTTTTGTTAAAAAAGTTGTCAGTTGAATCATTCTAAAAAAATTAAAATTACCAACAAGATTTTGCATATGATGAAAAATAAATAATTTATTTTTTAAAACCCTATTTTTGCTAACAAGTTTTTAGTCGAAAACCAATTTTTGACATTTCTTAAAAATTTTAATTTCTTATTTAAAAAATACAAAATGGATGAATGAAATTAATTTGGAGTCAATATCTTCTTTTATTCACGAGATATCGAGACCCGAACATCAATTTTTACCAATTTTGCGAACTATTTTTTGTAGATTTTAATTTTTATGAAAAATTGACTGTTGGATTTTTATAACAAAATTTGCTGAATGCCGAAAACAATACTTTCTGTGAGATAAAATTAGTTTGAAGCCAATATCTAAAATTTTTGAAAAGATATTTGAGTCGAAAATCGATTTTTACAAACTTTTAGTAATGTTTTGTTTCTAAGATGTCCTAAATTCGAATATCGTCTATAAGAATTCTGCAACTAAAAACAAATCTTTCTCTTTTATATACAATTGAAAGCATTTTAGTATTTTATTACTTCGTTTCTGGAAATTTTGCCAGCTACGCAAGCAATTGACAAAATTGTGAAGAAATTTGAAGAGACTGGATTTTTTACAGATATTGTAAGGCCTGTGTAATTGAAAGTGTTGCCCAAGACCCGAATGTGTCGATTCCTCGATTCCATAACAGGTTGACCCGGAAAATTCTATATTACTTCGAGGCTTAGTCAAATAAATGAAAATTATATTAAAAATACTAACATTCTCAGAAAAACTGTTCCAAATAGGAAACATTTTTAGAGTTTTGGAAAACATAATCATTTCAAATAAATTAAATACCTGATTATTTTTGAAAATTTCATGATAATATTTTTGTGAACATTAATGAAATCTTTTAATGTGAAAACAAAGTTAATAAACAAAAATCATCATTGGGAAACAGTAAAGTTAATTACATATTTTTGTAAGCCCTTAAAACTGATAAATTTATTAAATATTAAGAAACGAAAATTTTCTTGTCTACGTCTTCCGGTTTTAAACGTGTTCTTTCATTGCTTATAGTCTGATGATGTTGGAGGCGACATTTAATTTTTGGTAATGCTTTTATCGAAAAAACTGCACAACATATGATAACTCTTGGCAATAGCAGAAGGTTCCTTTCTGAAGCAGAAGCAGCTCGTGATGAGGATGGGATAGTTAAAGCCAGGTGCTCCTGACAATTTATTTTTGTGATTCGCCTTACATCTTCCTGTTGCAGGTTTGGACCACAGAGCTCCTATCATTTAGGACGAAATGCTGGTACTGTGCCAGTAAAACTTTAAGTTTATTCAAAAACTTATAGACGAACTGTGAGGAATCATTCAAACGAATATGATTTTTAAGTATCACTCGGGCACCGTCAACTAAAACATTTAATTCTGATATGCTCACAAATTTTTCAGTACAAAACTATTTATAATGTTTCAAAATTGCAAAAACCAGCCACCAAACTTGTAACGAGGTCTTCAAGTTTTCAACAGTGTGGTGTGGTATTCGAGCACATGATGTGATTATGCGGTGGAGCGATACCTATATATTTTATTTCTTTTAGTACTTCTTTCAGCTCTTCTAAAATGTGTTCATACCGCTGAGACAATATATAGGATTGTAAACGATGTCGCACTCAATTGCTTATTATGATCCAGTATTCAAATAATATTGACGGGTTTTAAGAAAATTATGTAAATATTCTAAAATCTTCATCTTAAATATTCTTCATGATTTTAACAGGAATTCAAGTTCCAAGTAAGTTAAACATTTATTAGACTAGATTAGGTTAAGCCGAGACGACATGAAAGTATTCCGATTTTCATCAATATTTATTACATGCCAAACTATCCACTGTTTGGATTAGTTTATGGGATTAAAGTTTCATGAGTGCATATTTCTTGGAGACCGTTGATAACATCACTTCAAACAGTGAGCGCTTGTTAACTACCCATAGGAAGTTATTGTAATCAGTCCGATTTATCGAATTGAAAATTTTGACATTTCCCGACGTTTCAAGGTACCTAGAGTCGAAATAAAGGATTTTTAGATAGATGTCTGTGCGTGCGTGTGTACGCCCGTACGTTCTGAAAAGCTTTTTTCGTCATCCATATATCAAGAACCGTAGTACCCGTAGCGTGATGGTTAGTGCGTTGGACTGTCATGCAAGGGGTCTTGGGTTCAATCCCTGCCTGTCCCTGTGCCACCTAACTTTTTTCACGGGTACTGCCTCTTGCGAGGAATTGACAAATCCTCCAAGAGTAGTTCTTGTCATGAAAAGTGCTTTCTCAAACTAGCGGTTCGGATTCGGCATATAAACTGTAGGTCCCTTCCATCTCTGACAACATTACTCGCACACAGGAATGGTTGAGAGTTGTAAGTCACTAGGCCCTGGTTCTTCATGTACTGTTGCGCCACCTAATTTATTTTATATATCAAGAACCAGTGGAGATATCAACTTCGAATACATTTTTTTCTGCAGATAATAATGCAGAAAGATGCAGAAAGGACTTTTTTACCATAGCAATTTAAAACAAAAGTGAACATTTTGGTTAAACCAAAATATCTCAAGAATCAATAACGCTTGCAACTTGAATTAAATTTTATATTATATATTGTAATGTGATACCAAACAAGTATATTTTTGGAAAAAAAATCCAATTAACGGTTTTTTTTTTAAATCGAAAAAACTGAAAAAAATATTTGTCACCTCGAATATTTTACGAACAAAAAATGATTTTGTCGTTAAAGCGCAACACACCCCCGATGCCGCTATCTATGAGTGGGACTTGCATTCAGGAAACTAATCAACTGTCAGTACTCGGTATGTGTATCACCTTTTATGGAACGATCACATATTTCATATTGCCAAAAATGCTGCCAGGTGCTTAGGATTTTTCCGACGGTGCAAGAAATTTGTCACCCCTTCTGATCTGGCTTTAATTTACAAAGCCTTCATCTGTCCAAATCTTGAATATAATTCGCATATCTGGGCAAGTTTAAATCTCTTGGATAGAATTCAAAAAAGGGCTTTAAAAATGATAATTTTGTGCAACGAAGAATAACGTTTTGACATCTGGTAAAATTTTGAGAAAAATTGAATTGACAGTTTTTTTTATAAAAAAATAAAAACCTAAAAAAAAAACATTAAAAAAATTTGAGATATATGTATAAGAAATAAAAACTACTAAGAAATGCTACTAAAATTGGTTTTCGACTAAAAATCTCGTTAACAAAAATAGATTTTGAAATCACTATTTCATCATAAATGCAAGATATTGTTGGTAATTTTTAAATTTTATATAATAATTCAACTGACAAATTATTTATCTCGTAAGCAAGACAAATTGACAGGCGGGATGGGAAGTTATCAGTGCGGGTAGCATCCTGGCCTCTTTTCTCGATGAAAACCATCTTCTTTTGCATGAATTGTATGATATATACATAGAGTTTGATAAAAAGTTCGGTTAATTACAAACGCAATTCGGCTTATATTAAAAAAAAGTTTTCATAGGCGCAAATGCGGAGTTATTTTTGTTGGTCGAAATCTCAGCCTTTGGTCATAATGAAATGCTCACCTTCACGTGCCTAAAAACTAATTATAAGAAACCTTACCTTTCATTTAATTTCCAACTAAAATTCTTTCACATTACTTTAAACCATTGCAACACTTTTCAACAATATTTAAGTGCAACAATATCTCCTTAGTATCCCATTTTCACATTGTCGATATTGCACAAAATTGAAAACGTCTCCAAGGCTATTGATTAAAATGTCATTGACCAAATCTCTTTTCAAATGGTTTCTGTTTTCGTTTGACATCTTCCTTCTTCAATGTGACACCTTGAATGAAATTGTATTTCAAGACAGTCGAGAGGAGCCTTGATAATGAGACGATGAGAGGATATCAGTCATATAGCAGCTGTGCAATATAATATACGATTTGAAATACCGCTGACATGATTCTCACTTATGATTTTTTTCGTCTACGGAGTACAGTCTGTTTTTGACACATGATTTGATTGAGTTTGAGTTATTATATATATAGGTATGCAGGTATCTCTTCCATTTATTGATGGATTGTTTGTTGATATGTATCTATGTATGTGCTGTGCTTTTGAAGTATCAAATTCATCAATTTGCGCCTTGTGTTTTTTATCTAGTTGATAGTATCGTCTTCTAGTTGTCAGTTAGAATTGTCTGTTCTGTAATGGGAATAATGTATATTGTGTATTTTGTTTTATAGATGTATCGAAATTTGGTGTTTTAATCAAAAAGCAGACGGTTTTACGGATATCGTCATTTACCAGAATCAAAAGAAGTTATGATTTTTGGTAGAATTATAATGTCTCGTTAAAGTGATAAGAACAAGGCTTGTGATAAGGCAAACAAATGTATCTGCATTGAATGATTAAGAAATTGTAATATTGATGGCTGTGATGAGGTCGAACTTGAAGACAATGTAACGATTCGTGACTGCTTGCAGCTCATGGATACTTCCTCGTTTGTCAATAATGTTGATTTGTCTTTGAATGTGAGTAATCTGAGCTTGTATTTGACTGATGGATTATCACAAGAGTCAAGAAAAGTTGTAAAAGAAGAAGTTGCAAACAACGAAGCTCTAGTCGCGCTTCACTCATCAGCAAGAACGCAACAAAAGCAACAACCAGATTCCAGAAGTGACGTTTTAGCCAAAGAAAAGGGCTCGGTCGCCGTTATCTACCGAAGAAGCTTCAGGCTCTTCAATTATGCCATCAGCTGGTGTCTTTAATGAAGGAATTACCAAAAAAAAACATTATCTAAATATCCCAAATAAATAATTCGTCTCATCAATTAGATGCAGTAAGTATCAACAAGGACTCACCGGAATTCGAAGACATTTTTTGGTGAAAAATAGCGTTTAGAGGGACAACTGGTTTGCCACCTGTTGTAAGAAATCTTCAAACACCCTTTAAATTTTGTTCATACTTCTTCACCGACGATCTTATCGACATGATATCCGTCGAAACAAATGTGGCTGCTTTCAAATAAAATGTCAACACCCAATTTAAAATTGACAAACATTGACTTTAAAGGTATGTTGGAGTTTTGATATTGATGTCGATTCTTCGTTACCCGAACAACGAAGCTCACTGGAGCGAATTCGTGTTAAGTCTCATACCTGATTGTATTTCAAAGAAACAAAAATATTTATCGTTCAACGATGATGAAAAAACGATTCTATTTTTGTATAAGAAAAGTTGCGACTTATTTGATTGAGTGATTTGACTCTATCTCACAAAGAATGCTCGTTTGTGTGTTGACGAACAAAAGTGCTCTACGAAAATGGTTCATCATTTGAGGCAGTATTTGCCAGACCAACCTCATAAGTGGGGCTAATCCTATAGTGAATGTTGTCATTAGATTGTCAAAAAGCATTACAAATTTTAATTTTTTTTTTAATTTATTTCGATAATTTTAATACGTTATTGCCGCTTTTGGTGTATCTAAGAGCAAGTTTAGTTTGGACATAATAAGAACAAATCGAATACCAAAAACGGAAGCTTTCGAGCGATAAAAGTGAAAAGCTGAAAAGAGCAGCAAGAGGGTATTCGACA
The DNA here is from genome assembly GCA_920104205.1 of Eupeodes latifasciatus. Taxonomy (NCBI): domain Eukaryota; kingdom Metazoa; phylum Arthropoda; class Insecta; order Diptera; family Syrphidae; genus Eupeodes; species Eupeodes latifasciatus. The sequence goes on from OV049924.1 coordinate 306,300,777, forward strand.
GAATAAGTCGGATCAGCTTAAGGTGTCGATATTGCCCTAGTTCTTATGAAATCATGCTCAACGTGTGTTGGTATTAAGACATTTTTGAGAACTACGATTACTACTTCAGTAGGAAAGAGAAAGCCAACCAAGAAGTCGAATGTCCACAAATTATACGTGAACATAAGCCTACATGGGTCCAAAATGGCCTTCAAATCAAAAGGTAGGGCATGGCCACAAGAATGTTGTATCATCTTTTGGATAGGGCTACAACAAATGCCTTTGTTTTATATAGACGACGGAACGCTTGCAAAAAACAACAAAATGAAGAAGGGAATTAAATCAAAGAATCGCGATGCTTGAATTTCGATTAAGCATTGCCCAATAACTTTGTGTTGCTGCTGAGAAAAGATATGTTGGTTCTCCACCATTTGTTGCACAGGCAACTTCCAGCAACTATGTTGACATTTGATAAGACCAATCATTTTCCAGAATGGATTTGAATGGTTTAAGATACTTACACCTGGCGCTTCCAGTTGAAATTTTTTTCTTCAAAAGAACTTCATGTTCACATTTTTCAGCATAAAATCATTAAAGAACCAGTATTTCAGTAGTTTAATGGTTAACTCCGAAAAAAGCTTTAGATGATTGCAAACGGGAAGGATCCAGAAATTTCGTCCACCTGGTGATAAGAACATGCAATTGTCCACTGCTTCAATTGTTAATAGCAAAACGAAGATAGTTTGTATTCAAAATCTATAATCTCATCCCTTGGTTTTGTCAGGAGTTGAGAAATTAATTTAAAAGTTGAATTCAAACTTAAGTAGGCTCATACTCCATAAAAACTGATATATGGACAGGTGTGGCAAATGAAGGTTATGACAAATTTTTCAGTAAAATTGTCGACGCTTTTAATTCTGATCTTGTTCTTGAACTGAATCTAAATATAAGTTTTACAAAAGTTTGAGAAGAAGTTGTACTAAATATTTATTTACATAGTTAATATATGTATGTATCTATATTAAGCCCCAGTAATAAAATTTCGCCATGTTGAATCTACGGTGGTGGTCCAAGAATAGGAGGAAAAAGGCATTCCTCCTCCGAAAAAAATAAGAAAGCCAATACAATTACAGGTGAACTGATGATATTAAAGGTAATAGACGGCTGAAAAAAAGTGAGTGAGGAAACGCTAAATTTGATCCATATACACACAGAAAAAAAACGCTATCTAAAATCAACATGACAAATTATTGATTTCGATAAAAAAGATGAATTTTTCAATCATTCGATTTCATTTCACTTTAACACGCTTTCCTCTTATTTCAATATTTCAAAATATTAATTTAAGGCTAAATCCTCTTAATCTAAGATTGTAATACACGTTAACAGGTATTCCATATTAAATCAAATCGTTCTCACTTTGTTTTAACTTTTAAGATTTTTTGAAAATTAAATTAAGAGTGCTTCATGTCAAAGCAAGCGTTTTTAATGTGAAAACAACATTGCTACACTAAAAAACGTTTTTCATTTTGATTTTACATGATTTTTGTTCTTAAGGAACTATTATTAAATTATCAAGGTTTCATATTAAAAGTAATTCATGTGAAGGAGCATGTTAAAATAATATGAATGAAGTAAATTGAAATATTGAAATAGTATTAAAATAAAACGATTAACATATGTTTTCCATTTTAAAAGTACTTCATGTCAAAGCAAGTTTTTTTCATATAAAAACAACATTGCTACACTAAAAAACGTTTTTCATTTTGATTTTACATGATTTTTGTTCTTAAGGAACTATTATTAAATTATCAAGGTTTCATATTAAAAGTAATTCATGTGAAGGAGCATGTTAAAATAATATGAATGAAGTAAATTGTAATATTGAAATAGTATTAAAATAAAACGATTAACATATGTTTTCCATTTTAAAAGTACTTCATGTCAAAGCAAGTTTTTTTCATATAAAAACAACATTGCTACACTAAAAAACGTTTTTCATTTTGATTTTACATGATTTTTGTTCTTAAGGAACTATTATTAAATTATCAAGGTTTCATATTAAAAGTAATTCATGTGAAGGAGCATGTTAAAATAATATAAATGAAGTAAATTGTAATATTGAAATAGTATTAAAATAAAACGATTAACATATGTTTTCCATTTTAAAAGTACCTACTTCATGTTAAAAAAGCATGTTATGACGGTTTTTTACGGGCAATTTAAAAAAATTATTTTTTAAAATGGAAAAAAACGGTAACGGTAATAACAATCAAGTATTATGCATTTTTTTAAAGCCAAATTCTGTTCTATTAGTCAGTTTTTAAATCAAGTCAAAACTATGTATAGTGTTTGAACAATTTAATTTTAAACTCAAAATTTGAGTAAAAAAGGTTTAAAGTGTAATTTTTCAATACTTCAAGATTATTTACCATTGTTTTTATTTTAGAATTTATTGCTCTTATTTGTTTTTGATCAAAAACTGAAAACTAGATGATTTATGTCTTTCAGTTTTTGAGAAAATTGAAAATAACCACAACTATAATAATTTAATAATTATTATGTATTATCTTATATTGATAGTAATAATGGTATGTGCGAGTTTGGGTGTATGTAACAGTGGGATGTGTATCGGGGGGCATGCTGCCCCCCTGCAACCCCCCTGCTTGAGAACACTATAGGATTTGTGGTGGGGAGGGTGCAAGGTGCGGTGGGTGCAAGATGTAGTGCATGCAAAGTTTCTTTTGCATTTCAATAAGCTGGAGTTAAGAAAGATTAATTTACCCTACGTATATCTTAATCAATATTCGATTATTACTATCGAAATAAGACTACGTAAATACTCAAGCAAGGAAACAGTAATTTAATTAAAATATTTTTTTTTGGTAATTTTCAATTTTTTCAAGAACTAGAAGACATAAAATCGTCTAGTTTTCAGTTTTAGAACAAAAACAAATAAGAGCTATCGGTAGTAGATAATCTTAAAGTTTTGAAAATAACATTTTAAAACTTTTTTTTAACTGTTTCTTGCACAAATTTAAAACAAATTTTTTCAAAATCTATGCATAGTTTTGACTTGATTTAAAAAAAGATAAGAGTTTTGATTTTAAAAAAATGTATAAAACTTAGTTGTAAGTATTACCAATGTTTTTTAAATTATTTTTTCCATTTAACGTACACATTTTTTTAAATTGCCAGTACCGCCTGAAGGGGCGGAGATAGACCCCCCTGCTATAGTAAAAAATGCTTGTTTTTAATTGTTCTATACAAATCCGTCATTAAACTTTGTCGCCTGAGTTGTCGTACTCTCCCCAAAAGCGTTTTTTATGTAAAAACAACATGGCTTCACTAAAACAACGCTATTCTTTATTTTTCATCAAAATAAGTTGCAAAAAACTGTAACTCCAAGCATTTCACACAAATATGGGAGATCGAACTTAAAGAACGATATGAAACAACCCGCCTCTTTTGGATATTTCATATTATGATAAGTATTCTTATAAGATTTCAACAAAATTTTGCAAATTACAAGCAGTTCAATAAGTATTTTCTCTTTCCATTATTTTCTTTAATTGCATTTTTGAATATCTTTTTAAGACTTAATAAATTATATTTCCATTATAATGTATAACAAGTTGGCCTTTGTTGGTTCACCCTGTATCTATCGTCATTTGTAAATCAACGTTGAAACCTATTCTATCAATTTCAATTCCTCATAAAACAAAATGCAACCTCTAGAATTTAAAAGGAAATCATGTAAAAGTATTATTGTTTATAGTTGAATTCTATAAATGTTCAAAAAAAAATCCCGTTACTACTTCAAAGCCAACTAATTTTTGGGTTCGAAAAAATTTAAATCTCACAAGCAATTCAGATGTAAATAAATATATTTTGACATTAAATTTTTTGTGAATTTGGTCTGTTAATTGTTACTAACCAAAAATGCTTAAATATACATCAGCGGACGAAATTGGAAAATTTGTGAAACTTCTTAAAATCTGCCTGGAGTGTGTTCGTTGTAGAATAAAAACCTTAAGATTTTAATATAGTAACTAGATACTATATTATTTATTTACTATATTATTATTTCATAGGAAAACACTATAATTTATTGAAAAAAAAAGAGGCTGGGATGTGTGACCCACACTGATAACTTCCCATTGGTGTTCGCTAAAAATTTTCAAATGATATTTCTTGTAACCAGTACATTTTTTTGTTTAAAGAAATTGAAAGCGTATGAAATCAAAAAAAATTAAGTCTAAGCTTTTTTCTAACTGCGTAATTATGTTTGATTACATTTTTAAGCAAAAACATTTTTTATAAGATGAATAAAGTTTTAAGTCAATATTTTTTTTCCAAAATATTTGAGTCAAAAATCAGTTTTAACCAAATTTAGGTACTTCTTTGTATGTACATAGATTATTTTTATTATTTGTAAAAACACCAAACACATTATTTTTCGATGAAAACAATTATTTTGGTGTAAATATCACTTTTTCTTCTTAAAAAAATCGAGGTGACAAACTTTTTTATCAGGTTTTTTTTTGATTTATTAGGAAAACCGTTAGTCGAATTAAATTCAAATCACTAGCGCATCTGGTAAGTGAGATATTTTCTGTCATCAAAAATGTGCACTTTTTTTTAAACCGCTATAGTAAAAAAAACCTCCCACTCAATTTCTGTAAAAGTCCTTTGAACTTGCATCTTTTGAAGTTATTATCTGTAAAACAAAATTTATTTGAAGTCGATATCTTAACTGGTTCTTGATGGTTCTTGAGATATGACTATGGGTAGACAAAAATTGGCTGTTTATTTGAAAATGATTGCTTTTGTCTTAGGAGTACAGAAGGTGTTTTGACATATTTTGAATAAACTTTTTAAAATGTTTCTTTTTTCTCACCAATCAAAAACTTAATTAGTCACCTAAATAATTTTGTGTTGTTTATAAAACAATTTATTTACGATAAACAGCATTATACCTCAAATTCACATTAAGATAGAATTCATATTTTATCTTTTCGTTATTTTCTTTAACTGCATTTTTGAATATCGTCTTAAGACTAAATAAATTATATTTCCATTATAATGTATAACAAGTTGGCCTTTGTTGGTTCACCCTGTATCTATCGTCATTTGTAAATCAACGTTGAAACCTATTCTATCAATTTCAATTCCTCATAAAACAAAATGCAACCTCTAGAATTTAAAAGGAAATCATGTAAAAGTATTATTGTTTATAGTTGAATTCTATAAATGTTCAAAAAAAAATCCCGTTACTACTTCGGTTAGGTTAGGTTAAAGTGGCTGTTGGTTTGGGACGACCAACACACTTAGACCAAAGTATGGTCCGTTGTGATACCACATGGATCAGTTAATCAGCTTAACTCGTTGAACCAATTGGAGCTTCGAATGAAGCGTAGGAGACAACTAATGTCTGAATTTTTTAGATCGCTGGTATCGTTAAAGTAGTAGTCTCCAAGGTGGATTCTACGTCTTTGTGATAAGGCAGGGCATGTGCACAGAAGATGAGAGATTGTCTCCTCTTCTTCCTCGTCCATGCAACTCCTACAAAAATCATTTGCAGGGGCTCCAAGTCGAATAGCATGCCTTCCTATTAAGCAGTGCCCAGTCAGGACACCTATAACGTAGCTAATGTGCAATCTACTCAGAGAGATTAATTGTTTTGAGCGCTTGGTGCTAAGATTAGGCCAAATTCGTTTAGTCGCTACACAGGTGGTGGTGTTATTCCACCTGAAGTTTGTTTTCTCTATGGTATCTTGCTTTAGCATGAGTTTACATGTAGCTAAGGGGATACCTACGCTAGCATTATGAGCCAGCAGAGGTAAAGTTGTTCCGCTTTTTGCAAGTTCGTCAGCTTTGCAATTTCCTGGAATGTCTCTATGGCCCGGCACCCAGAAAAGGTGAATTTTGAACTGTGTAGCCATCTCCGTAAGAGATGATCGACAATTTAGGGCTGTTAGTGAATTTGTAGAGACAGAGTCTAAGGATTTTAACGCAGCTTGGCTATCCGAGAAGATGCGTATATCATTAGTTGATATAACGTTTTCTCTAAGCCAGGATAGGACTTCTTTTATAGCCAGGATTTCAGCTTGGAACACGCTACAATGATCGGGTAGACGAAAGGAGAGACTTAAGTTAAGTCTATCTGAGTATACGCCACCACCAACCCCATCCTCCGTTTTTGATCCGTCTGTATAAAAGTTTATAGGACCATCGTTCAAAAATGATGTATTCTCCCAAGAAGATCTGGGAGGTATAGTCACCTTGAAGCTATAGTTATTAAACTGAGGATGGGATATGGTGTAGTCAATATTACTACTTATAGTTCTGAACGAGTTCAAAATAGTGGTGTGGCCAATTCCATTATTGATCCACAGAGAGGAGGCTTGAAGCCGTATGGCAGTGTTAGCGGCCGTTTGCTTGCTGAAAAAGTCCAGCGGTATTAGATGGAACAGAACATCTAGTGAAGCGGAGGGGGTGGAGCGAAGTGCTCCTCCCATACACAGGCAGGCTGTTCGTTGGACTTTGCTGAGTTTATCGCGATTTGTCGCTGTATCTAGCGCCGTCCACCATACCGCTACTCCATAAGTAAGGATCGGTCTTATGACCGACGTGTATAGCCAGTGTGTAATGCGGGGCTGTAGGCCCCATTTATTACCAATGGCCTTTTTACAGGAGAACAGGGCTACTGTGGCCTTGTTTATTCTCTCTTGAATATTAGGTTTCCAACTTAATTTCTTGTCTAAAATGAGACCCAAGTATTTTGCTTGATCAGAGAATTTAAGTGGTACACCGTTTATGAGGGGAGGGTCAATGTATGGAACTTTGTATTTCCTTGTGAAGAGGACAAGGTCGGTTTTTTGTGGGTTAACGCCTAGTCCACACCGATTAGCCCATCTGGTGAGCTTATTTAAAGCGTTTTGTAAGAGTTCTTTTAGTATATTGGGATGTTTACCCGTTACTGCAATAGCAACATCGTCCGCATAGGCAAACACTCTGTATCCCTCTCTTTCTAGAGTAGTTAGTAATTCATTTATTACTAAGTTCCAGAGGAGAGGGGATAGGACACCACCTTGTGGCGTACCTCTGCTGACACCCCTTTGTGTAGTAAAATCGCCCAGTTTTGAATTGATAATCCTGCTTATCAGCATCTGATTAATCAATTCGCTGATCGACTTATCTACCTTCAGAGATGCCAATACACGTGCAATTGCAGATGTGTCGACATTGTTAAATGCACCTTCTATGTCTAAGAAGGCAACTAAGGTGTACTCTTTATGATGGAGGGAATATTCGATTGTACGTACTATACTGTGTAGAGCCGTTTCAACTGATTTCCCTTTGTGGTAGGCATGTTGAGCCTTTGAAAGGAGGGACTTATCAATACTTGCCCTTAAGTGAATATCGATCAAACGCTCAAAAGTTTTGAGAAGGAATGATGTTAAGCTGATAGGTCTTAAGTCTTTAGGGTTTACATGACTGGATTTTCCAGCTTTTGGAATAAAAACAACTTTAACTTGTCTCCAAGACGTCGGGATGTATGCCAAATTAAGGCAACCCTTGAAGATGTTTTCTAGGATGGGTATTAGAAAACTTGCATTTTCTTGCAGTTCGGCTGGAATTACACCATCCGGACCAGCAGATTTGTATGGTTTAAAGCTGTTAATAGCCCAATTGAGTTTTTCCCTAGTGACTAGACCTTGTGGGGGTTGTAAAGTATTGTCACCATTATTAAGTGCAACGTTATTAATAATATTAGAGCTACCAGGAAAGTGGACGTCTAGTAGCAAGTTGAGCGATTCTTCGCTTGAATTGGTCCAGAGGCCAGAGGCGTTTTTCAAGCAACTTGGCATGATTGGATTTTTGGAGAGGATTTTGCGCAGCCTGGATGCTTCGGAGCAATCTTCAACGTTACTACAGAAGTTTCTCCAAGATGATCGTTTGGTTTTCCTCAGTTCTTTTTTATAAATCTTCAGTGATTCTTTATATGAATCCCAGTCAGACATGTCTCTAGAAGCTTTGGCTCTGTTAAAGAGTTTTCTGCATTCTTTTCGAAGTGGATCCAGCCCTGAGTTCCACCAGTGTGGCTTCTTTTTACCTCTTACTTGTATAAGAGGGCATGCAGTATCTAGAGCTTTGTTTAGGGCTAATGTTAGATTATTGACTTTGTCGTCAAGATCTTCGATGTTGGAGGGAGTATTAAAAAGTTCAGGTTTTATTAAACTATTTAACGTTCTCTTATATTTTGGCCAATTTGTTCTTTTCAGATTTCGAAAGATCGGTTGGCAAGGTGGTTCATTTATAAAGTCAAACTGGATGTATCTATGATCAGAAAAAGAGTGATCTTTAGATACCTTCCAGTTCAAAATATTATTATTAATGAATTCGGAGACAAGAGTTATATCTAAAACTTCTTGTCGATTTTTAGTAATAAAGGTTGGCTCATTACCAACGTTACTTACGAGTAGGTTAGTGTTAAGAATATAGTCGAAAAGAGACTCACCTCTGTCGTTTATATCCGTGCTACCCCATACTGTATGGTGGGCGTTAGCGTCACTACCGATGATGAGGCCAATGTTGAGCCTTTGTGCTTCAGTTATCAGACTCTCCAGAGTATCTCCCGGGAGAGGGCCAAGATGGTCGTGGCCAAGATACGCCGACGCCAGCCAGAATGTTCCTCTGGCTGTTTCCAGACTTGCGGCGGTGGTATCTCGATCGCTGAAATTAGGGAGTAAATATACATTTAGGCTGCGTTTTACTAATATGCAAGATCTGGGTTCATCCTCACCTGATGCATACAGCACGCAGTATTTGGGAGTCCTGATTCCTCGAACAATGGATTTAACAATCCAGGGTTCTTGAATCAGGACAATATCTTCATCGCTGCTGGATAGGCGAAGAAGAAGGGAGGCCGAAGCCTTTATGGAGTGTTGGAGGTTAATCTGGAGTAACCGCAGCATTTTTGCTACTGCACTCCCGATCAGCCTCCAACACAGTAATGTCGGAGTCATCCATATTAGAGGACGATTCTAAAAGAATGTCCTCATCTCCGCTGTCGTAGACCTCGGCCTCCATTGCGGAAAAACCTTGGTCGGTGTTAGGTGCTTCCACTGCTACTGGGGGTACCTGAGATGCATCGTCTTCCAATGAAGGAAGTGTGACCGATGCGCCAGGTACCTCAGCAACCGTTTCCGCTTGTGTGGGTGGGGAAGGGGGAAGGGTTTGTGCCTCAGCCCCATCTTTTTTATAAACCCTCAGCGTAATTTCATCGAACCCGAACCTAATCACACCTTTTGATTGCGCCAGAGGAGAAAGGGATTCTGCATTGATGATCACAATTGCACCCTTATAGGGTCCCTTTGGATCCTCTAGTTTCGCAACCTTCCAGTTGTGAGTAGGAAGGGTTGGATTGGAGAGCTGGATTATCTTCAGAACGTGGTCAGCTTCCTTGAATATGGCCGGAACAGTGATGCGAGCTCTTGGTCTGCAAGGAATGTCCTCCTTTGCTACAACCTCAAGCTTAGCACCAGGCCAGACCTCTCCAAGTCGGCTGACCGCCAGCGTCAGTAGGTCGCACGACCTCTGATCATCACAGACCATCAACTTGATGTGTCCCTGATGCCAACCGCCATCTTTTGTGATGGGCGGTGGTCCCGGATTGTCGGACATTATCTCGACAAAACTGAAGGCCAGCTGTCCTTTGGCCAATGTCCAGTTTTCGGCAGAGATCGTGCCATCCACATCGCTTCTGTCGATAATCGCGACTACCTTCTTGTCCCTTAAAACGTCGCTGAAGGACATTTTATCCTTGCGAGGGTCACGAGGAGTGCTGGTGTTTAGCACTTTGGGGCGTTTAGGTAGTGAAACACTACCTTCCATAGACCTTTGTCGCTTCGACGTTGAGTCTTGGCTGGTCTTTAAATTATTTTTGGCGAGGAAGTTCTTGGCCCAATTTATTTTGGCGTCATGCTGAGAGTTTCCTCCAGCGCCTAGTTGTTCACCAAACGTCTGGAGAATCCTCTTAGCATTTCGTATGTTCCTGTAGTAGGCCTTGGAGGGTCTGAGCTTACGCCCATCTCTCCCAGGACCTTCTTTAGGATCCTTTGTTTTGGAGGTAGAAGGACCTGGCATCACAGCCCTACTACCTCCGACTCGAGGTGTTGACGAGGTGAGAGGTTTACTCTCAGTGGTAGTAGAGGAGCCGTTCTTCACAACTGCCTCACTACAGGAAGAAGGTAATTTTACCTGATTATCCGATATTCCACTGGCGACAACAGGGCTGTGAGTGTCCACAGCCATATCAGCACCAGTGGAAGAGGGATGAACAGCAGACAACTTTGCCGTCGTACTGCTGGCCGGTACAGCAGACAACTTTGCCGTCGTACTGCTGGCCGATACGGTTTTTTTATTTTGTTTTGTTTTTTTTAAAAAGTTCATAGAAAATCCCACGAGTAGCGGATAAGGGATGGTCCATCTGTACAGAGATCCGTGTATACAGATAAGGCTGGTTAATCCGGAGGTCGCCAGGTATCCGGATACTCCGTTCGCGACTGAGCTAGTTTTTTAATTGGGCCCTCAGCCTGGCTGATCATCGGCACGGGTCGTATAACACCTTAGATCCAGCCCAATTGGGATGTTTGGGAAGTTTAAGGGAAGGATATGTTTTGAGAAAGGAGAGACGAACAGCAATTAAGCCATAAGCGTCCCAGGAAGGAAACTAGGCATGACAGACAGTTATACACCATACAGTCAGGGGATAAGGAGACATCAGCCAGCATAATAGCACAGAGCTGACGGAGGAGGGAGTAAAGGATTGGGAAGGGGAGGGGCGAGCGACCTTTGGTTTCAGGACTCTTCTGGAGAAATAATTCCCGAGAATCATTGTCCTTACTCAGCTTCTACAACTCGACAAGTTCGACGCTCGGGTAGAAGCCGTTACTACTTCAAAGCCAACTAATTTTTGGGTTCGAAAAAATTTAAATCTCACAAGCAATTCAGATGTAAATAAATATATTTTGACATTAAATTTTTTGTGAATTTGGTCTGTTAATTGTTACTAACCAAAAATGCTTAAATATACATCAGCGGACGAAATTGGAAAATTTGTGAAACTTCTTAAAATCTGCCTGGAGTGTGTTCGTTGTAGAATAAAAACCTTAAGATTTTAATATAGTAACTAGATACTATATTATTTATTTACTATATTATTATTTCATAGGAAAACACTATAATTTATTGAAAAAAAAAGAGGCTGGGATGTGTGACCCACACTGATAACTTCCCATTGGTGTTCGCTAAAAATTTTCAAATGATATTTCTTGTAACCAGTACATTTTTTTGTTTAAAGAAATTGAAAGCGTATGAAATCAAAAAAAATTAAGTCTAAGCTTTTTTCTAACTGCGTAATTATGTTTGATTACATTTTTAAGCAAAAACATTTTTTATAAGATGAATAAAGTTTTAAGTCAATATTTTTTTTCCAAAATATTTGAGTCAAAAATCAGTTTTAACCAAATTTAGGTACTTCTTTGTATGTACATAGATTATTTTTATTATTTGTAAAAACACCAAACACATTATTTTTCGATGAAAACAATTATTTTGGTGTAAATATCACTTTTTCTTCTTAAAAAAATCGAGGTGACAAACTTTTTTATCAGTTTTTTTTTTGATTTATTAGGAAAACCGTTAGTCGAATTAAATTCAAATCACTAGCGCATCTGGTAAGTGAGATATTTTCTGTCATCAAAAATGTTCACTTTTTTTTAAACCGCTATAGTAAAAAAAACCTCCCACTCAATTTCTGTAAAAGTCCTTTGAACTTGCATCTTTTGAAGTTATTATCTGTAAAACAAAATTTATTTGAAGTCGATATCTTAACTGGTTCTTGAGATATGACTATGGGTAGACAAAAATTGGCTGTTTATTTGAAAATGATTGCTTTTGTCTTAGGAGTACAGAAGGTGTTTTGACATATTTTGAATAAACTTTTTAAAATGTTTCTTTTTTCTCACCAATCACAAACTTAATTAGTCACCTAAATAATTTTGTGTTGTTTATAAAACAATTTATTTACGATAAACAGCATTATACCTCAAATTCACATTAAGATAGAATTCATATTTTATCTTTTCGTTATTTTCTTTAACTGCATTTTTGAATATCGTCTTAAGACTAAATAAATTATATTTCCATTATAATGTATAACAAGTTGGCCTTTGTTGGTTCACCCTGTATCTATCGTCATTTGTAAATCAACGTTGAAACCTATTCTATCAATTTCAATTCCTCATAAAACAAAATGCAACCTCTAGAATTTAAAAGGAAATCATGTAAAAGTATTATTGTTTATAGTTGAATTCTACAAATTTTCAAAAAAAATCCGTTATTACTTCCAAGCTAATTTTTCGGTTCGAAAATTTAAATCATTTCCGTTTGTGTCGTGATTGAAGTAAGTTCATTTTGTAAGTTTTTGTGAAAAATAAAAATAAAAATAATTATGTGTGATATAGTTAACATAAGTGAAGCGGAATGCATCGATTTTATTACTGACATAGAGGGTAATATCGTTTTGAATATTCCGGACAGCAGCGAACAAAAATTGGATGACTTCTTAGCAAAATTCAACTTAAGTCAAGCAAAAACATTCCTAATTGGTAAGTATTTACGAGTATTTAAATATTTGTTTTCCAATGCACAGCGTCAACTTAAAAATTTAGTATTTTTGCTTTTGTAAATGATTATTTGGTAGTTATCATTAAGAAGTGGTTTCAAAAATTTAAAGATTTTCATATAAAACTGGTATAGAATTCGAAAATTCGATTGTTACACGAAGCTGCCGATTGGAAACTTCTTGATCGATTTGGATGATTCAAACGATTATTAGTTTGAATTCACATCTCCTAAGTATATTTAAGGTCCGTTTTCAGTTCGGCTAAAAATTTCAAATTTTGGCCTCTCAGGACGAATTTAAAGTTTTTCATATAAAACTGATATAGAATTCGAAAATTCGACTGTTACCCGAAGCTGCCAATTGGAAACTTCTTGATCGATTTGGATGATTCAAACGATTATTAGTTTGAATTCACATCTCCTAAGTATATTTAAGGTCCGTTTTCAGTTCGGCTAAAAATTTCAAATTTTGGCCTCCCAGGACGAATTTAAAGTTTTTCATATAAAACTGATATAGAATTCGAAAATTCGATTGTTACACGAAGCTGCCAATTGGAAACTTCTTGATCGATTTGGATGATTCAAACGATTATTAGTTTGAATTCACATCTCCTAAGTATATTTAAGGTCTGTTTTCAGTTCGGCTAAAAATTTCAAATTTTGGCCTCGCAGGACGAATTTAAAAATTTTCATATAAAACTGGTATAGAATTCGAAAATTCGATTGTTACACGAAGCTGCCAATTGGAAACTTCTTGATCGATTTGGATGATTCAAACGATTATTAGTTTGAATTCACATCTCCTAAGTATATTTAAGGTCCGTTTTCAGTTCGGCTATAAATTTCAAATTTTGGCCTCGCAGGACGAATTTAAAAATTTTCATATAAAACTGGTATAGAATTCGAAAATTCGATTGTTACACGAAGCTGCCAATTGGAAACTTCTTGATCGATTTGGATGATTCAAACGATTATTAGTTTGAATGTATATCTTCTAAGTATATTTAAGGTCCGTTTTCAGTTCGGCTAAAAATTTCAAATTTTGGCCTCCCAGGACGAATTCAAAGTTTTTCATATAAAACTGATATAGAATTCGAAAATTCGACTGTTACACGAAGCTGCCAATTGGAAACTTCTTGATCGATTTGGATGATTCAAACGATTATTAGTTTGAATTCACATCTCCTAAGTATATTTAAGGTCCGTTTTCAGTTCGGCTAAAAATTTCAAATTTTGGCCTCGCAGGACGAATTTAAAAATTTTCATATAAAACTGGTATAGAATTCGAAAATTCGATTGTTACACGAAGCTGCCAATTGGAAACTTCTTGTTCGATTTGGATGATTCAAACGATTATTAGTTTGAATGTATATCTTCTAAGTATATTTAAGGTCCGTTTTCAGTTCGGCTAAAAATTTCAAATTTTGGCCTCCCAGGACGAATTTAAAGTTTTTCATATAAAACTGATATAGAATTCGAAAGTTCGACTGTTACACGAAGCTGCCAATTGGAAACTTCTTGATCGATTTGGATGATTCAAACGATTATTAGTTTGAATTCACATCTCCTAAGTATATTTGAGCTCCGTTTTCAGTTCGGCTAAAAATTTCAAATTTTGGCCTCGCAGGACGAATTTAAAAATTTTCATATAAAACTGGTATAGAATTCGAAAATTCGATTGTTACACGAAGCTGCCAATTGGAAACTTCTTGATCGATTTGGATGATTCAAACGATTATTAGTTTGAATTCACATCTCCTAAGTATATTTAAGGTCCGTTTTCAGTTCGGCTATAAATTTCAAATTTTGGCCTCGCAGGACGAATTTAAAAATTTTCATATAAAACTGGTATAGAATTCGAAAATTCGATTGTTACACGAAGCTGCCAATTGGAAACTTCTTGATCGATTTGGATGATTCAAACGATTATTAGTTTGAATTCACATCTCCTAAGTATATTTAAGGTCCGTTTTCAGTTCGGCTATAAATTTCAAATTTTGGCCTCGCAGGACGAATTTAAAAATGTTCATATAAAACTGGTATAGAATTCGAAAATTCGATTGTTACACGAAGCTGCCAATTGGAAACTTCTTGATCGATTTGGATGATTCAAACGATTATTAGTTTGAATGTATATCTTCTAAGTATATTTAAGGTCCGTTTTCAGTTCGGATAAAAATTTCAAATTTTGGCCTCCCAGGACGAATTTAAAGTTTTTCATATAAAACTGATATAGAATTCGAAAATTCGATTGTTACACGAAGCTGCCAATTGGAAACTTCTTGATCGATTTGGATGATTCAAACGATTATTAGTTTGAATTCACATCTCCTAAGTATATTTAAGGTCCGTTTTCAGTTCGGCTAAAAATTTCAAATTTTGGCCTCGCAGGACGAATTTAAAAATTTTCATATAAAACTGGTACAGAATTCGAAAATTCGATTGTTACACGAAGCTGCCAATTGGAAACTTCTTGATCGATTTGGATGATTCAAACGATTATTAGTTTGAATTCACATCTCCTAAGTATATTTAAGGTCCGTTTTCAGTTCGGCTAAAAATTTCAAATTTTGGCCTCGCAGGACGAATTTAAAAATTTTCATATAAAACTGGTATAGAATTCGAAAATTCGATTGTTACACGAAGCTGCCAATTGGAAACTTCTTGATCGATTTGAATGATTCAAACGATTATTAGTTTCAATGTATATCTTCTAAGTATATTTAAGGTCCGTTTTCAGTTCGGCTAAAAATTTCAAATTTTGGCCTCCCAGGACGAATTTAAAGTTTTTCATATAAAACTGATATAGAATTCGAAAATTCGATTGTTAGACGAAGCTGCCAATTGGAAACTTCTTGATCGTTTTGGATGATTCAAACGATTATTAGTTTGAATTCACATCTCCTAAGTATATTTAAGGTCCGTTTTCAGTTCGGCTAAAAATTTCAAATTTTGGCCTCGCAGGACGAATTTAAAAATTTTCAAATAAAACTGGTATAGAATTCGAAAATTCGATTGTTACACGAAGCTGCCAATTGGAAACTTCTTGATCGATTTGGATGATTCAAACGATTATTAGTTTGAATTCACATCTCCTAAGTATATTTAAGGTCCGTTTTCAGTTCGGCTAAAAATTTCAAATTTTGGCCTCCCAGGACGAATTTAAAGTTTTTCATATAAAACTGATATAGAATTCGAAAATTCGATTGTTACACGAAGCTGCCAATTGGAAACTTCTTGATCGATTTGGATGATTCAAACGATTATTAGTTTGAATTCACATCTCCTAAGTATATTTAAGGTCCGTTTTCAGTTCGGCTAAAAATTTCAAATTTTGGCCTCGCAGGACGAATTTAAAGTTTTTCATATAAAACTGATATAGAATTCGAAAATTCGATTGTTACACGAAGCTGCCAATTGGAAACTTCTTGATCGATTTGGATGATTCAAACGATTATTAGTTTGAATTCACATCTCCTAAGTATATTTAAGGTCCGTTTTCAGTTCGGCTAAAAATTTCAAATTTTGGCCTCGCAGGACGAATTTAAACATTTTCATATAAAACTGGTATAGAATTCGAAAATTCGATTGTTACACGAAGCTGCCAATTGGAAACTTCTTGATCGATTTGGATGATTCAAACGATTATTAGTTTGAATTCACATCTCCTAAGTATATTTAAGGTCCGTTTTCAGTTCGGCTATAAATTTCAAATTTTGGCCTCGCAGGACGAATTTAAAAATTTTCATATAAAACTGGTATAGAATTCGAAAATTCGATTGTTACACGAAGCTGCCAATTGGAAACTTCTTGATCGATTTGGATGATTCAAACGATTATTAGTTTGAATGTATATCTTCTAAGTATATTTAAGGTCCGTTTTCAGTTCGGATAAAAATTTCAAATTTTGGCCTCCCAGGACGAATTCAAAGTTTTTCATATAAAACTGATATAGAATTCGAAAATTCGACTGTTACACGAAGCTGCCAATTGGAAACTTCTTGATCGATTTGGATGATTCAAACGATTATTAGTTTGAATTCACATCTCCTAAGTATATTTAAGGTCCGTTTTCATTTCGGCTAAAAATTTCAAATTTTGGCCTCGCAGGACGAATTTAAAAATTTTCATATAAAACTGGTATAGAATTCGAAAATTCGATTGTTACACGAAGCTGCCAATTGGAAACTTCTTGATCGATTTGGATGATTCAAACGATTATTAGTTTGAATTCACATCTCCTAAGTATATTTAAGGTCCGTTTTCAGTTCGGCTATAAATTTCAAATTTTGGCCTCGCAGGACGAATTTAAAAATTTTCATATAAAACTGGTATAGAATTCGAAAATTCGATTGTTACACGAAGCTGCCAATTGGAAACTTCTTGATCGATTTGGATGATTCAAACGATTATTAGTTTGAATTCACATCTCCTAAGTATATTTAAGGTCCGTTTTCAGTTCGGCTAAAAATTTCAAATTTTGGCCTCGCAGGACGAATTTAAAAATTTTCATATAAAACTGGTATAGAATTCGAAAATTCGATTGTTACACGAAGCTGCCAATTGGAAACTTCTTGATCGATTTGGATGATTCAAACGATTATTAGTTTGAATGTATATCTTCTAAGTATATTTAAGGTCCGTTTTCAGTTCGGCTAAAAATTTCAAATTTTGGCCTCCCAGGACGAATTTAAAGTTTTTCATATAAAACTGATATAGAATTCGAAAGTTCGACTGTTACACGAAGCTGCCAATTGGAAACTTCTTGATCGATTTGGATGATTCAAACGATTATTAGTTTGAATTCACATCTCCTAAGTATATTTGAGGTCCGTTTTCAGTTCGGCTAAAAATTTCAAATTTTGGCCTCCAGGACGAATTTAAAGTTTTTCATATAAAACTGATATTAATTTCAAGAATTTGAATTCCATTTGCATGACAGTGTCCTCTTCTTTGGCGCGTTATTGTCTTCTTAGGTGTTGTGATCTAGATTTAGATTTAGAAAAAAGTATTGGATGGGTCACCCAGGCGTATACGTACTTTTGCTTAAATTTCTTAGTCGATTTCAATTGATCTGTCCCTCTTTGCCCAAACCTAAAGCCAAATGATATAAATGTTACATATTTTTGATGACCGTTAATAATTATTTTTTTGACATTTAACACTGTTTGTATTGGATTCTTGTAAATAATGCATCCCTTATTATTATGTCGAACAACAACATTTATATTCTTCTGTAGATGCTGAAATAGATTATGAAAGCTTAAGATTTCTGTCGAAGGAGGATATACAAGAAGCTATCAAGCCAATCGGATTGCGGGCTCGTTTTCGGGAAACACTTTTTCGTTGGAGGAAGTCCGAAGTAAATTTACTTGCATAATTTGCTCGTGATAATTGTAATTAATGTCTTATTTGCTTTTAAAGTTCGGAGATGACGACGATACCTTGTCACAATCAATTGCTACAAAAGTAATTTCTTGGCTAGGAAGTCAATCTACTACAGCTTCGTCCACTTTAATAGCGAGTCCGAAAGTCGGGGGCTCAAAGCTGTCTAAGGTAAACATAGGTATAAATACGTCATTAAGTGTGTTATCATCCTTTTTTTTATTTACAAACTCAGAAACTGAAACTTACGTTATCGGAGAGTTTGAAGGGAAAAGCAGTGTTGGAATTTTACGAGGCAAACGGGTTCTTAATTGAATCGTTTCGAAGTGATTTCATTAACATCATTTTGGATGAAATATTATTTAACGGCGTTAAACTTGCGCCCAAAGATTTTCCTCCGGTTTTGGACGAAATAACGGAACTTTTTCCAACGGAAACTAGAGTAAGCATTTTTTGAAACTCTGATTTTTAATGAGCCATAATCTAAAATTATTTTAACATACCAAAAAAAAGGTGATTTTAAATAAAATTTGATTTATTTTCAGGAATACTATTTCAGTCCACGTGGGGCAAAAAAAAATCCAGGAGGGAAACTTTGGGATCGGTATGTGAACCAAAAAGCCAAACGGATAAAATTGGAAAAAGTAAAAACTCAGGAATCCATAACGTCGAAGAGTACTTCCACTATCCAGAATTGTACCGTAACTGAAGTTGATGAGTCAATTTTAACCGCATTGAAAGTCTCTCTTTCAAGAGATATTAGTGATTGGGATGAAGTTGTAGACAAATGGCAGAAGACATTCATTTTAAGGCAAAAGGAATTAAAATCTTCATCAACAAATTTAGATTTTTTATCTGAATGGCCTTTATATTCAAATCCAAAAAGTAGCCAACTGGTAGGTTAACTGAAAAGGTTTTACTATTTTTTTTAAGTTATTAACTAAGATAAGAAAAGAAAAACTTAAAGTTATTATTTTTTAACAGTATTTCATACAATAAATTACCGTTGCTGGTCAATGTACTCATTTGAGTATAGTATGTTTAAAAATGTATGTTTTCTTCCTTTTAAATAGTATTCATTTTTTCCTTTAGGTCAATCTAGATTTTGAATTGCTGCACCCTAATAAAGGACATTTACTATTCAGTAAATGGCAAGATTTTAAAAATAAAATACCGCTATACTACCACACCCATATAAATGACAAAAAATCTCGAGAAATTTTTTTAAACTCGAGAGAAATAACTCAAGCAGGTAAATTATTCTAAAATCTTATCTTTGTACATAGCCTATTAACACGTATTTTCAGATTCCACGGACTTCATATTTACAACATTGCTAAATTCTGTTATTATTCCAACAGCCCGATTTTGTAATAAGTCGGACAAATTGACAAGAAAAATTAGTATTCCAGATGCAAACGAAAGTTTCATAGTTCATCTGACAACAATTAATGACTATGAGAGGACTATTATTGAATTGAGCAATAAATATTTCAGCCAAGGTTTGACCATCCAACCATTTTTAATTGTTGTGGGTTTAAGTGTATATCACTTAAAGGAATTTTACGTATATTTTGATAAAACGCTTTTAAAATTTGACAATTTTTTATCGAGCCTAGATATTTGTTTTAAATTAATATATGTTCTATCACTTGAATATCCAAAAGGCTGCAGAGGTCCTTGGAATTTTATTCAAGAGTATTTCTTCGAAATACCCATTTCCAAAGAAAATAAACTTCCCAGTATTTGTTCCCTACTTGATTTTTTTAAAACAAATTAACTTTTGAAAACTTAACTAAAGAAAATAATTAAATATTTCTTCTTATTCCTAATCTTATTTTATTTAAAAAAAATCAGCTTTCGAAATTTCAACCTTATACTATTTTAACAAATTTTTTCGTCTAAAAATAATAAAGTAATTTCTGTTCCTTTCCAAATATTTTCAAACAATTTAATTTTCGATTAATTTATTATCCTTCCTATCATTACTGTATACCATAAGTGCCAGAAAATATTTAACTTAACTTATAATACTTAACTCTGAAAACTCATTAGCATTGTACTTTGCTCAAATCAACGTTTTGTTTATATTTTCTATACTTAACAAAATCAAGATGCTGTTCTGTTTTATTTGTAATGTACCAATCCAAGAAATGTCACTTCTAATACACCATTTTAAATATATTCATCATTTAAATTCAAATAGTACAGTTCAGTGTCAACAAGAAAATTGTTCACAAAAATTTTCAAGTTTTAAATCCTTCAAAGCTCATATAACTCGAAAGCACCCAGATTATTGCAATGAAAACGTATTTCAAGGTGGTATTGAACCTCCAGCGAATTTGTGTAATACAAAAGGTAATGTTTATTCAGAAACTATTGAAATATTGCCGGACCCATGCTCCTCTTACAATTATAAATCCGACCTAGATTCAAAGATTATGGATTTAAAAAATGAAGCGTTTCAAAATGTGCAGAAATTAGTACAGAAAATGTTTTGTAATCTTGAAGAATGCATTCGAAAACTACCCAACAATGAAAATATTTGTGCAGATCTGGATCGTATACTCAAATTTTGCAAAAATCCATTTGAGGAAATTTCAACCGAATAAAAATTTTTTAAATCGTTAAAAGAAAGAAATCTTTTCGAAGACCCAACATGTTTCACTTTCTCCCAACAAATTGCTGAACGTATAAATCATGGTAATCCTTCTTTTGGTGTTAAAACTTATAGCTGCCATTACATGCCACTTAAGTTTCAGTTAAAAAAACTTTTTGAAATTCCCGGAGTTTTTGATTTAACATTACAAAATATACACGAATTAAAGTCTCAAAAAACTATTAAAAATTTTGTCAATGGAGATATCTTCAAGTCCCAGACATCTTCCTTCATTAATAAATTAATATTACCATTATTCATCTATTTTGATGATTTTGGAATTAACAACCCCTTAGGTTCCCATGCAAAATCAGTATCAGCAGGTTATTATAATGTACCTGTATTGCCCCAAGGAGTCTTATCTAAGCTTGATTTTGTTTTTCATTTAGGGTACATTAACAGTAGTGATGCGAAAATGTTTGGAAACAGTCTGACATTCCATCATCTACTTCAAGAACTAAAGTATTTAGAAGAAGAAGGAATCGAAATAATAACAAATTTCAAAACACAAAAAATATATTTTACCGTTGGATCAATACTAGGAGACAACTTGGGACTAAATACAATGTTAGGATTTGTGAAATCATTCAATTCAAAAAGATTTTGCAGACTTTGTAGGCGAAATCGATGTGAAATGCAAAAAGATAGTAAAGAGATTTATGAAGCTTTGAGAAACAGAGAAAACTATTTAGATGACATTTCTGTGGACAATTTTAAAGAAACGGGTTTGCGAGAAAATTGCATTTTTAATGAGCTCAAAGCTTATCACGTTACTGAAAATATGTCATTAGATCTTATGCACGATCTTTTTGAAGGTGTTTGTATTTATGACATATGCCACACTCTAATTTCGCTTGTTAGCCAAAATATATTTTCGTTAGATGTTTTTAACAGTCGGAAAAGATTATTTCCATACGGCGAAGATGAGATTGGGAATGTTGGCCCAGATGTGTCAATGAAAAATCTGAAAAAATTTAGCCTAAAAATGACTGCTCGGGAACTTTGGAATTTGACTGATTTTATTCTTCTTATAATTGGGGACTTAGTTCCAATTTCAAATACTAATTGGAAAATGTTAATTCTCTTAGTCAAAATATTAGACATGCTCTTAAAAAATGAGTACACTGATGCAGATTTTGAAAGCTTACAGTTATTAGTAAATGAGCACAACCAAATGTATGTTGATCTTTATGGATCTATCAAACCGAAAGCACATTTTTTAGTTCATTATGCAAGTTTCATAAGGAGGTGTGGTCCTCCAAAATATACATGGAGCTTGAGGTTTGAAGCAAAACATAAAGATACGAAAAAGTACTGCCATAACATTAACTCTAGATTGAACGTCCCTTTAACACTTAGTACAAAGGCAGGGTTAAGTTTTGCAAAGTTCCTTCAGGATTATGAACATGGCATTCCTGATTTAGTCGAAGTTGATAAAGAAAACGAAACGATAAGAGATGATTGTTTTGAAAATATTTTAGCTGAATTAAACAGTAATTTGAAGAATGTGGTATATTATAATAAAATATTTTTTTCTGGCAAGGAATATAAACAAAATTGTTATTTAACTATACACAAAGACTCTTTAAAACTTTTTAAAGTATCCTATTTTGCTTACGATAATACGAAAATCTATGTTTTATGCTATGAAGTTGAGCTTAATTTATTTAATAACCATTTTGTATCTTATGAAGTGGGTACACTAAAAAATCAAATACTTTTGAAGGAACTTTCTGTATTTACTAGTCCACCCTTACATCTTTTTCCAAGTAATAATGGAAAAATATATTTAAGAAACAAATATCTTTAATAATTTAATTTTAATTATAGTTCGTAATGATAATTTTTGATCATTCATGATTTATGATATTAGTTTAAAACTGATGTTTATAAGTTTAAAAACTAAGTGTTTCTCCATTAAATCATTTAAAAGCGCAGTTTTGCAACATTCTTTCTTGATTAAAACATCTTCTTTTAATTTCATAAGGAAAGTATTATGAATTTTTTTTTTATGTTAACATAAATTTGAAAAATATCTATTTTTTGTGATAAGATTATATAATTTTTTTCAATTTAACTTGAAGATATGTTTTATTCTGTGAAGTTAAACTTCATATATGAACGAATTTACCAACTCATTTTTGTTATTAATATAAATTATTTATTAATCTTTGATAAATTTGTTATATGGTTGAAGTATATTATTAAAATAAATCTATATAAGCACAGATTTAAAAATGTTTTTTTTTTTTTTCTCCACGGAAATTAACTTTTTTGCAGGATTTAAAAAATCAACATTTCTTGATTGTGTGGACTGTTTTATAGAGAAAACAATTTCGTTTCAATAGAAATTTCGTGTTATTTTAACACGATGATCAGTTTTTCATGATGATACATAATGATGCATAGGGGCATGGTGATTTGACATGATGGTAATCTTTATTTAAAATGATGATCGAGAAAGTTCAATATGATGAAAGAAATTAATTAGTATGATGATTGTGGTGATTGAAAGTGATGATCGTGCTTATTTAACACGATAATCATCGTGATTCAACATGATGATAATGTTGATTCCAAATTATGATTATTATGATCATGGCAATTCAACATGATGATTATTTTCATTCAACTAAAAGGCTAAAAGCAACGTAATTCAATATGACGATCATGGTAATTCAATATTATGATCGTAGTGGCTCAACATGATGATAGGATTGATTTAAAAATATGATCATGGCTATTCAACATGATGATCGTCATGCTTTAAAAAGTTGACCATGATGATTCAACATGATGATTATCGTGATTCGACATGATGATCGTGTTAATTTAAAGCTAAAAGCATCGTAATTCAATATGACGGTCATGGTTACTCAATATTATAATCATAGTGGCTCAACATGATGATAGGATTGATTTAAAAATATGATCATGGCTATTCAACATGATGATCGTCGTGCTTTAAAAAATTGACCATGATGATTCAACATGATGATTATCGTGATTCAACATGATGATCGTGTTAATTTAAAGCTAAAAGCATCGTAATTCAATATGACAATCATGGTAATTCAATATTATGATCATAGTGGCTCAACATGATGATAGGATTGATTTAAAAATATGATCATGGCTATTCAACATGATGATCGTCGTGCTTTAAAAAGTTGACCATGATGATTCAACATGATGATTATCGTGATTCAACATGATGATCGTGTTAATTTAAAGCTAAAAGCATCGTAATTCAACATGACAATCATGGTAATTAAATATTATGATCATAGTGGCTCAACATGATGATAGGATTGATTTAAAATATGATCATGGCTATTCAACATGATGATCGTCGTGCTTTAAAAAGTTGACCATGATAATTCAACGTGATGATCATCGTGATTCAACATGACCATCATGATAATTCAATATGATAATCATAGTGATTTAACATGATGATAGTAATAATTTATCATTATTTTCATGGCGATTCAACATGATTATCAAAGTGATTTAATATAATGACCATGGCAATTCAACATGATTATCATCAAGATTCAATTGTAAATCAACATAAAATCATAGTGATAAAGTGTTCATTTGAAGTGGATTCTATTTTAATTTTCATATTTTTTCTAATTATTTCAAAATTAAAACATATAGATTTAACTATAAAAACGGTATCATTTTAATATGATCTAATATTAATTTTCCTTATACAAAAATCATGTTAAAATAATACGAATGCTCGATGAAGCAAAAACATTGGCAAAATATGTTGAATTATTATTGTTTTTGTTGATTTTACCTTGTATTTTTTCTGTGTGTACTCATAGCTAAAAAACGGCTGAATTCAAAGGTTTGTTAGACGCCTTGGAAACAATACAGTTTAATTTATTTCTCGTATTCCTAATAAGTTCTTAGTTTTGTTTTTCTTTGCATCTGTTATGTAGGGTGTCTGGAGGCACATTTATGTTTTCAAATAGGATTATTTAAAAATGTAGTAAACGGTACGGGAGCGAGTAGTGTCATTGGAATAAGTGAGCGTGCGGATTTCTTAGTGCTCACTGCTCTGCTCAGTCACCATGTTGCACTAGTCAAGTAAGCATCGCACGTTCGCCATCGAGGAATTTTTTAAGAGTAACGATTTGTACGTAACTGCGCGTCGACAGTTTTGTTTATACTTCGGTATACGACGAACAAGTGATGGGCCGAGTTTGAATTTGATTTTTTTGTGGGTGCAAAGGTTCCACGCAATTGCTTCGGCTATGAACATACCACCACGGCCAGAGCCCAGTCGATCTTCAAGGACTCCCGAAGTGGTTGATATGATAAATTACGTATCACGATGTTTGTCCGCGATGGACTCCTAAACTACTTAGCCGAAAATTTGTACACCGTGTGGAGTTTGATCCGACTTGAAAGATATAGGATAGCTTACATCTCAATTTATGATCGCAATATTATTCTATTGCAAATTATTTATCTATTATGTACCACTAACAATTTTCTGTTAGCTCCAAACAATTCTAAGAGATGGGGACATCTCTTGACTGGTTTGAGTAATTATTCAATAAATGGTGTTATGTCAAACGTCCAAACGTTTCATATAAGCTACAATTTAATAACATAACCACCACATGTTGCTGAGGCTAAACTATAGGTTAAATTTATTTATAGTAAACGAAATACAGTGAATTTTACTTTTTCAATTTTTGGTGTTAGCAATTTTCCGAACAATTACTAGATATTGGGAATGGTAAAATAGAACTGCAACCAAATACGCAATGTATTAAACTGCCAGACAATTTCCGCACTGTTCTTCAACAAATGTTGATGTTGACAAAATTAACTTCCAGATACAACAGTTGTTACCAGGTGATCTGATAAAGATCGCCAGGTTTTTAACAAATGTCATCTATGTATGTAAAAAAGCATGGTGGTGCCCATGTCTGATGTTTTCCTACCGTTCCCCTTAAATAGTTTACACAATTTAAAATGACAAAAAACTTTTGCCACAGCAACGCGTGGCCGGGTCAACTAGTGTATATACTACTAGTGGCCCGTCCCGGCTTCGCACGGGTAGACATAAATAGGTACAAATATTTAAGTTATAAGCATGCTAATTAAAACGACCATGAATCACTAAATTAGAAAACATTTTTTTATCATATCATTAATACTCTTCGCAGCGTATGCGATGAAAGACATTTTCAATCTTCATCTGGTTTTAATAGGAATTTCTAAAGATTTCTATAGTAATCTAGTACTAAATAGAGCCTATGTTACTCAGTGATAATGTAGTTTTCTAATGAAAAAAGAATTATTAGAATCGGTCCAGTACTTTTTGAGTTTATTCGTTACATACAAAAATACAAATCTTTCCTCTTTATAATATTAGTCTAGATAATTCAAATCAAAAGCTTCTATCAATATTTCTACTTATCTTCTATCTCATTTTGTCAACGTTTTCTTTTATGAACTCATTTACAAAAAAGCGTGATGACTGCACAATTATACACTTCCTTTTTGAAGATCATGACGTAGACGATAATGCAGTTTCAACAATCTAAACAACAGGGCCAATTATGGATTTATTGCGTGAGAAATATTCTGGAAGCCTTATTTCACGTTTTTTGACGTCTACCTTCAACAATGTGGCTGTCATTAACTGTCAAAGTTTGACAGCTCTACGCTCGTGTCACACTCAACAAATCAAGTGTAGTGATATTCGTTCTGCAAAGCTGTTTAATTTTACTAAAAGTATCTTTCTATTTTTTAAGCTTAAAAATGTGTTTGGCCTTGCATCTGTGGGTAAGATACGAGTAACTCTTGGCCACCCATAAACGCACTGTCAGACTGCCACACAAAATTCAAAAACAACTCTTTGCATAATATTTCGTATAAAGTTAAGCTTAAAATATGTAACACGAAATGAATCACATCCTATACTCTTATTCAAACATTTACAGTCTTGTTTAGACCATGTTCGTACTTTGTTCCTGGTTTTTCGTTTTCTAATGCAACACATTACAACAATTCATTATTTCGATAAAACCACTTTTGTAATTTATTCAACCCTCCATCAGTTGCCATGTAAAATATGTCGTCGAAAATTTGCCTTTCAAATGTCACCTGCACTTTAATTAATCCCATGGCCATAGGAACAAAGGTAGCAAAACCAACAGTCGTAAGTAGAATCACAAGAATTCCAATCCAGCATCATCGGTCACCCGGTCGGTTGCACTGTGGGGCTGTGAGGCTGTGGGGCGGTTGGTTGGTTGGTATGAGTTGGTCGGTTGGTTGCCCGGCCGCATGGCAATACTCCTCAAAGCGTTTGCCCCCAAAAACTTTCGTTTCGAAAATAAACATAAGCATGCTGGAAAACCGCATTGCCCCTTTCATTTCGTCCTTTTGTTCCATCTCATCCTTGGCTGAGGGACAGGGTTAAGTAGAGGTTAGGTAGAGGGTAGAGGCCTCATATGTGCATCGGTAGAAACTGAGGTATATAGGAAGGGCCCAGAGCATGCGGTAGACCAAGCTAAAGGGTAATGAAAATTCACGAACTTTCCTGATTGGTGGCATATGTGTTAACATGTTCGTCAACCTGTGCTGCTGCTGGTGCTACTGCTTCGGCTGCATCACTGCTGCATCATGTGTGTCTGGAAGAGACGATGGCTTGTGGAGCGGTGAGGCGCTGCAGCGGGCACAGAGATGGAGACCAAACCGAAGCTGAACCTGGAGCTGGAGCACATTCGTCGACACATTGTTGGCATGTCAAAGGGACGACTGACAGTTTGTTGTAATTGAGTGTCATGCTGTTTTTGTTGTTTTTGCGTGTGTGCATGTGTGTATATCGCTGCATGACAGCCGACTTCCTGTCACACCTTTGACTAATGAAGTCAAAGCAATATTTGCATATTCCGGGAATTTACAAATTCCCAAGGCATTCACAATAGATTCCTCTGCATAAGCAAGAGGGTGTGCTGCTGTTGATGCTACTGCTGCTCCTGCTCATGCCGCTGCTAATGCATCTGTACAGTACATTCATAGGATCAACTCATGGGTTGCATTTAGTTGGCGCAAGTCTTCTGCGAGAGTCTAGAGAGCCCTGTTACTGTGAATTTGTTCATCATAGCCTTACCACTCGAAAAATTATTGTTGTTATAGCTTATAGCAGAGTCAGAGTCATCAGAGTGAGTTCAGGACGCAGGCAGGCGTTTTGGTATAGTAGGTATAGTAGTTGACTTTAGACAGTTTAAGCCTTAAAGTTATGAAGTCCATTTGAAGGCTGCGGGAACCTGAGTGCAATTTGTGTTTTTTTGTGGAATGACAATATGTAGCTAGATACATATATGAACATGTACGAGTACCTATGTACATATATATGTTAAAGAAGTGTGTGTGGTATGCATACACGTCATAAAGCTTCTTAATTGAAGTCAAATTTATGAAGTGATTTAAGTGTAAAAGGATTCAAGGCGGTCGGTGGTGTGTACGAACTTTTTTAAATTTTACTTTGAAGGATTTACATATTTGCGTCGAGAAAGCGACGACGTAGAAGAAAATGTAACATGATGGTTTAGAACTCTAAGATCTCTTTTTAAATTAAGACAGAGCTTTTAATGATTCTGAAGTGTATAAATAAACTGAAAAAACCTTCCCCAAGTGTGTGTTCTGATTTATTATTTGAACAGAAATAAGGTAGGTGGATGGTAGGGGGAGGTTAGGTAGAGATTTGGGTTGAGCATTACTCATTGAACCATTTAGAATTTTTGTAGAATTTTAGGAGATATGGTAATCGAAAAAGTGTTGTGCGAGGGTTGTTTTTTAGTGCCTGGCTAGATATCAACATTCACATACACCATCTACATTATAAATAATATGAGCGGTTGGGATACAATCCAACAGGGCCTATTGAGATCGCTTAGTTCTTTCAAGGGCGGTTTTGGACAATTCGGGTAGTCATTTGTCTGCTAACACAGGATTACCGTTTTCGCTCCGCTGAGTGAACGTATTTCGTTACAGTAACGTTTTACCACTTTTTACTTCGTTAAAATTATGGAAACGGCTTGGATTGCTGCTTGGCTATCAATGAATCAATCTATATGGTTTAATTTACCGAATTGTAAGAAGAAAGTTCCCAAGCCGATTTAGAGATTGCAAGTGCCTCTATTTAAAAGACACTACAATAGCCTGAAAGTTAAGATGAAAAAATGTCTAGCTTTATATCTCGAAAGAAGACGCTGATGCTATAAAAACATGCGAAAAAATAAGGATTTGGATAAGTATACACTGCCGGTCATAAGGTTAGAAGCAGGCATTTTTGAGAAGTAAAATTGATATTTCTCCCGTTACATAATGGATTAGAAAAAAACAACTATGGTAAATGCGGGACCATTTTGTTAACAACAAAATATAAAATTTGGGTAAAGGAGAGATTTAGCTTACGGAACTTTCATGGCAAATTGTTAATTGAGTCAAAAATATGCGAAAATAAATCGGATCATTAGATTAGAAGCAGTGAATAAATCAACGTTTTTTTGTGAAGTGCATACATTTTTCTTTCGGAAAAATGGTACAATTTATAATTGTAATAATTGTTCTTGATTGAGTGTTAACAGAAATGGGCAATAAAAAATGTTTGACAGTGGAGGAAAGGACAAGAAAATATGTTTATTGCTCTAAAGGTCTTTAATGCTTTGCTATAGCCTGAAAAAAAATCGAAGTGATCATTGTGTCAGCAATTATTTAAAAAACCATCTTACTCGAAAAATTATAAAAAAAAAACATTTCCTCTGCCTTAAGACTTCGCGAAACGCGAAATGTTTTAGAATAGCGTCAAATTCAGCTTTATCGGCAGTTAAAACTAGGGAAAAAGCTAATGTTAATCCACTGTTAAATGCACAATACGCCATGCTAAACACTTAAAGCGCCTAAATCTTAGGAAAAAACCACCACTTTATGACGCAAGGAAGAAGGAACGCTTGTATTTCGAGAAAGATCACATGAGCTGAGATGTGCAAAATGGAATGACCGCAAATGATTGGCGGAAGGTTATTTTTTCCCAACGAAAAATTTAACCTAGATGGGACAGATGGTTATAATTATTATTTCCATCACCTGAGGAGAGAGTAGTGATTTTTAAACCGTCACCATAGCAAAGAAGGAGGCGTTATCGTCTGAAGCTCAATTTTATTGTATGACTTGGTAGCCCAAAATACCAAATGACTAGGAAAACATACAAGGCCTTGCTAGAATCAGTGTTCCCCATTATTAACGGGATCTTTGGACCAATTTCATGGATTTTTCAGCAGGAAAACGCTCCCATACACAAAGCCCGAGAGGTAAAATCCCTTATTGCGAACCAAAACTTCCACTTGCTGCCTTGGCCACCATATTCCTCGGACCTTAACATAATTGAAAATGTGTGGGGCTAGCTTACAAGTAAGGTACATGAAGGAGCAAAGCAATATGATGGCAAGGAAGCGCTAATTCATGGTATCAAATTGGCCTGGAGTGAGATTTCTTTAGTCTACTTGGAATCTCTTTATAAATCCTAAAAAGATAGAAATACAAGATACAAATACTTGCATTTTATTAACTTCCCATAGGAAGTTATTGTAATGGGTCCGATTTGTCAAATTGAAAATTTTGACATTTCTCGACGTTTCAAGGTCCCTAGAGTCGAAATAAAAGATTTTTAGAAAGATGTCTGTGCGTGCGTGTGTACGTACGTCCGTACGTCTGTACGTCCGTACGTTCGCGACGTTTTTTTCGTCGTCCATAGCTCAAGAACCAGAAGAGATATCGACTTCAAATAAATTTTGTTATACAGATAATAAGGCAGAAAGATGCAGGAAGGGCTCTCAAGAAAATTGCGGGGGTGGTTTTTTTTACCATAGCAGTTTAAAAAAAAGGTGAACATTTTGGTTAACCCTAAATATCTCATGAACCAATGACGCTACAGACTTGAATTAAATTTTATGTTATATATTGTAACGTGATACAAAACAATTATATTTTTGGAAAAAAATTCAATTAATCAAAAATTATAAATCAAAAAAACTGAAAAAAAAATTTGTCACTACGAAAATTTTACGACTAAAATATGATTTCATTTCCAAAACAATTTTGTGCAATGAAGAATAATGTTTTTGACATGTGATAAAATTTTGAGAAAAATCGAATTGACAGTTTTTTTACAAAAAATAATAACCTAAAAAAATTAAAAAAAAAGTTGGTAAAAATTGAGTTTTGACTCAAATATCTTTTCAAGACTTTGAGATATTGGCATTAAACTACTTTTATCTTTCAAAAAATGTTGTTTTCAACATTCAGTAAAATTTTGAAAAAAATAGAATTGACAGTTTTTTTACAAAAAATTAAAAACCGAAAAAAAAAATTAACAAAAGTTGGTAAAAATTTGAGATTATGGCTTTTAACTAATTTTAACTTATAAGAAATATTGTTTTCAATATTAGGAAAAATTTTGAGAAAAATCGAATTGACAGTTTTTTTACAAAAAATAAAAACCTAAACAAAAAAATTAATAAAAGTTGGTAAAAATTGATTTTTGGCTCAAATAGCTTTTCAAAAATTAAAAATATTGGCTTCAAACTTATTTTATTTAACAGAAAATATTGTTTTTTATATTCAATAATTTTTTATAAAAATCCAACAGTCTGTTTTTTCATAAAAAAATAAAATCTACAAAAAATAGAACGCAAATTTGGCAAGAATTGATACATTTAGACAAACTTTTAAGCAAGACAAATCGATAGACGGGATGGGAAGTTATCAGTGTGGGTCGCATCCCAGCCTCTTTTTTCCATTTATTTCATGTGCTTCTAATCTAATGACCCGATTTATTTTCGCATATTCTTGACTCAATTAACAATTTGCCATGAAAGGTCCGTAAGCTTAATCTCTCCTTTACCCAAATTTTATATTTTGTTGTTAACAAAATAGTCCCTCATTTACCATAGTTGTTTTTTTCTTATCCATCATATAACGGGAGAAATATCAATTTTACTTCTCGAAAATGCCTGCTTCTAACCTTATGACCGGCAGTGTATCTTGCATTTGGATCTTCACCTACATCCATCAAAGTCCAGCTCACACAACAGCTGAAGCCAGCTTACCATTCACAACGTCTTAGATACGTCGAATGGGTGATTAAACAACAGGCGTGCAGGCGGTGGACCGCGATTTTTCGAACAAAATTTTCTTCAGCGACGAAGCACATTTCTCACTCGGTGGGTATGTTAATAAACAAAATTGTCGTATTTGGTGTTCTGGTGATTGAGGAGAGGCCAAAAAGTAACTGTTTGGTACGCTCTTTGGTCCGGAGGTGTGATTGGACCTAACTTCTTCGAAAACGACGATGGAACGACTATCACGGGCAATTCGGAGCCTTATGGTCATATGATAACCGACTTTTTTATAAAACGAAAATAATTACTAGTAGTAAAAGGTTATAGTAAATACTAGTACTACTAGTAGAACCTTAAACTAATAGTATTTACTACATTAGGTATGCATACACCTAAGTTTCTACTACCTAGTAGTAAAAACTGGATTCATCCCAGTAAATACTCGTACTACTAGCTCATCTGACTGAAAGTAAAGTATATACTAGATACCTATGTACATAAATGCTGTTTATTCTCTTTATTCTGTAAATTACAGTTTTATAATTTTCTTCCTTTGTAAAAACTTGTTTGTGTTAAAATTTTTAAGAGTTTAAAAGTGAGTGTTCGAAGTTCAAAAATGGCAAAAGCAGAAGGTTCAACAACCTCAGAGTTTGGTATAACACTAGAAATCTCAACAGCCTCATATAAAAAAAGTAAAGGCGGAGGCCTTAAAATTTTGTATGCATGAGTTTCAAGCCAAGGCTGGTATTTTAATAACAGAAAACAAACTAATTACAAGAAGAAGAAAAGGATAAATTACATTAAGACTGATGTGAAAAAAAATCGGGCCTTAAATCAACGGGAAACCAATCAAGCATAAAGAATGGGAACTTATTCTCTTAAAGCTTATCAATGCTGAACAAAACCTATCAATTTCAAGAATACCTGGTATGTTAAGTTTTATAAACAAAATTACTTTTACACATTTTACCATAAGATGAACGAAAAAGAAGTATTTCTTCAAGTAGCGCAGAAAAGGATAAAGAAGAATCAGCGCCGTTTGTCAATCTTCTGCACCAGCACCCAAACGTAAAAGGCGTTTCTAACAGGAAACCGAAGAAACAATTTCTCTCACTAATAGTGAGCTTCAACGTTTAGTGCTTCTGGAATACTTAAAACTTTTGAGGATGCAACAGGAGCTTCTTCAGAAAAGGTTTGCTAGCAATCCGCTCAACGAATGCCTCTGAAAATATTTTTTCCGAAGATGGACGAACATTTTGTAATTTATAAAGTCATACTTGGTTTTATTTTATTTTGAGTGAATACATTTTTTTTTGTTAATTTATACATTTTTTAATTTATTTTTATACAATATAAGTAGGTATCTTTAATAAAATTGTAACAAAAGTATAATTGTGTATTGTATATCATTTCTGCAAGCTCATTTCTCTTTATCTGTCCCAATTGTTGTAGTACAGAAGCATTATTCTCTGAAGTGTGGACTGCACTTTCATTTCCGCTTCCTTCACCTTCTGAAATTTCGAAGTCGTCACTGTCATTTAAATACTTCGCAATATTGTGCAGGACAAAGCATGCAGTAACTAAAGTTGGTACATTCGGCTTTTCAGTTGACCAAAACAACGTTCTGTTTTGACCCTCTCTTCAGTATGCAATCTGTTATAAGCTTTTTGGATATTACTAGTTGGATTTTTGAATGGTGTAATTAGCCATGGTGCTATTCCATATCCCTCGTCTGCCAATAATATTTTATTTTCTGAAGACTTTAAAATAGGTTAAAGAAAACTATTTTCCAAATCCTTGAATCATGAACTGACCCTGGCTATTCGCAAACAATACTTGTAAACCATTCTCTGGTATTACAGGTCGCATGAATATTGATGGAGGCATATTCTTTACGGTTTATATACTTCTCTGAGTGTAAGTGGGGCTTCTTTATTTCGACATGGGTGCAGTCTGAAGCTCCTATACATGATGGAAAACTGTATTTCAAAAGCCAATCCTGTTTAGCTTTCAATTGTTGTGGGTAATCCCATCAAGGAAACTTAATCCAAAGAGAAGATTTATCCACTATATGTTTTGCTACATAATGTACAGTTCTGCAAACAGTACTTTGATGCATGCCCATGTCTTCCCCAACTCCAACTTGAAAGCCTGGATCTCCAACATATCTCAATAAAATTCTCATCTTTTCTTCAGCGGACGTTGCTCCTCCCCTTCTTTTAGATTGAGAACCTTGACATTT
This sequence comes from Eupeodes latifasciatus, assembly GCA_920104205.1. Taxonomy (NCBI): domain Eukaryota; kingdom Metazoa; phylum Arthropoda; class Insecta; order Diptera; family Syrphidae; genus Eupeodes; species Eupeodes latifasciatus. The sequence continues at coordinate 306,334,891 of OV049924.1, forward strand.
TTTTTTGTAAAAGGGATAAATAAATTGATTAGCTTCTCAACGTTATTTTTTTCAAAAACGGTAAAGCATTTTAAAATTATTATTCCCGGTGTTCTTCGTTTTTTATAGGTAAACTTTTCTACTAGATCTAACATTGAAAAAAGCTGCCATATACTCGTAATAAATGTTCTGCACAAACCGAAAGTTTTTCTAGTAAATGTTCAAGTTGGTATTTAGAAACTTGAAAAATTTGCAGTAAATACTAGAAAGAAAAGTTCCTACTAGTTTTGTATGCATATCAATATATGTAAGTATTTACTATAAAAATTCATTCCAAAATCAGTAAATACTTTTTTTCTAGTAAATACTTTTCTTCTAGTAAATACTACCTTTCCAGCATTAACTATGCATATGGAAAGTAGTAAATGTACTAGTAAAAGCATTTGCTACCGTTTATGCATACTCGTATAAGGCTCAATGTCAACGTTCAAACTTTACATTAAAAAAGAAACAAATTGGAAGACAAATATTTTATATGTTTTTTATTTACGTTTAACTTTGAAACCGCAAAATGGATAACCCTTTTTTTTTTAAAGAAACAGGAGTTTTTATTTTGGACTACTAATATGAAACGATATCCCGAAGTCCATCTATAGAATCACAACCTGTCAAATTAAATTGGAGGAGAAACAACCTATTTCTCAAAAAATAAAATCTGACAGGTTTTTTAAGGATTGATTTAGCTAAAGTAACAAAAACTGCCAGAATTGATCCACATCTCTTTTCTATATGAAGTAAAGACTTTTTGTTCTTAAAGGAAACATTAAACTTAACAGTAGCAATATATTTCAGATAAAATTCAAAAACTAACAAACAAAACAACTTCAACACTTAATTTAAAATCTCAACTTTAAAAATCCTGAAACAAATAAAACAAAGGACAAAAACAGTCACACCCCTCTTAGTTTTCAGTGGTGGTGTTAACTATTCACTGTTCTAGTGTTCATAGTGTTTTAATGTGATTCCATTTTACAATCCATTGCACTGCAGCATTGTTATTTCGATTAAATCGTCCAAACTTTTTATGGCGCCCAGCTTCTTCAAACTTAAAACAAAAACTATTTTTCAGTGGACGTGGAATGGATGAGGATGTGGATGCTGCTGACTAAAAGTTGTTATATGTATTGGAGTTTAAATAATTCATGCAGAGGAATTTGAAGGGTGCGGAAACAATATTGTAAAACAAAACCGAATTTAACAAAAACAAAAGGAGCAAACATAAAGGCCACAGCTAAGTCCTAATAAACTGGTGAATAAACTAGACAAATGAAGACTTATATTGTACCATGTCAATAGAACAACATTCATCAATGTAAACGGGGTTGGTTTTTGGACCGTTTAGAGTTTTGTAAAAGTCACGTAAAAGACTAACACTACAAAATTTTATCTCAATATTATTCAAGTATTTCTTAAGAAAATATAGCAGGGCAAGTTGAAAGCAACTAATAAACGGCAAATTATCTTAAGCATATGTAGTACAGCTGAGATGAAAAATTCAAAAACCTTATTAAAATCTCGTTTTGAATCCATAACATGCCCTTATCAAATTTTTCAGACGTTATGGATTCTTCAAACACAAAAACTAAGCCAAAGATATGCTAAAATAATGATATTGGTAGTGTATAATGATGTCACAAAATTTATTTTGACATTTAGTGGGTGGATATTATCACGAAAACTTTTATTATTCTACAAAAAGTCAAGAACAAAGAAGAAACAATAGCCATACATAAATCTTACCGGACAACAATTTAAGTTTGAATTTTTCTTGCTTCTTATATTTTCTGTGATATTTTATGAAAACTACTTGAATGAAGGTTACTTGATACCTTAAAGGTTTTAAGTATTTAAACATCACGTACAAATGCATCCATTGTGGATGTAATTGTAATTGTAATTGTAATTGTAATTGTAATTGTAATTGTAATTGTAATTGTAATTGTAATTGTAATTGTAATTGTAATTGTAATTGTAATTGTAATTGTAATTGTAATTGTAATTGTAATTGTAATTGTAATTGTAATTGTAATTGTAATTGTAATTGTAATTGTAATTGTAATTGTAATTGTAATTGTAATTGTAATTGTAATTGTAATTGTAATTGTAATTGTAATTGTAATTGTAATTGTAATTGTAATTGTAATTGTAATTGTAATTGTAATTGTAATTGTAATTGTAATTGTAATTGTAATTGTAATTGTAATTGTAATTGTAATTGTAATTGTAATTGTAATTGTAATTGTAATTGTAATTGTAATTGTAATTGTAATTGTAATTGTAATTGTAATTGTAATTGTAATTGTAATTGTAATTGTAATTGTAATTGTAATTGTAATTGTAATTGTAATTGTAATTGTAATTGTAATTGTAATTGTAATTGTAATTGTAATTGTAATTGTAATTGTAATTGTAATTGTAATTGTAATTGTAATTGTAATTGTAATTGTAATTGTAATTGTAATTGTAATTGTAATTGTAATTGTAATTGTAATTGTAATTGTAATTGTAATTGTAATTGTAATTGTAATTGTAATTGTAATTGTAATTGTAATTGTAATTGTAATTGTAATTGTAATTGTAATTGTAATTGTAATTGTAATTGTAATTGTAATTGTAATTGTAATTGTAATTGTAATTGTAATTGTAATTGTAATTGTAATTGTAATTGTAATTGTAATTGTAATTGTAATTGTAATTGTAATTGTAATTGTAATTGTAATTGTAATTGTAATTGTAATTGTAATTGTAATTGTAATTGTAATTGTAATTGTAATTGTAATTGTAATTGTAATTGTAATTGTAATTGTAATTGTAATTGTAATTGTAATTGTAATTGTAATTGTAATTGTAATTGTAATTGTAATTGTAATTGTAATTGTAATTGTAATTGTAATTGTAATTGTAATTGTAATTGTAATTGTAATTGTAATTGTAATTGTAATTGTAATTGTAATTGTAATTGTAATTGTAATTGTAATTGTAATTGTAATTGTAATTGTAATTGTAATTGTAATTGTAATTGTAATTGTAATTGTAATTGTAATTGTAATTGTAATTGTAATTGTAATTGTAATTGTAATTGTAATTGTAATTGTAATTGTAATTGTAATTGTAATTGTAATTGTAATTGTAATTGTAATTGTAATTGTAATTTGAATTGCTTGATATTTTGATTATAATTTTGATTTAAAACTTTTTATAAACAAGAATGTGTACCACAAAATATGTATAAGTTTAAAAATTGGTATTAGGAATTATGATAGATAACATTGACAACACACAAGTCATAAACTCAACAAATAGGAAAAAGGTAATAAAGCAATCGTAGCATTTTATATTTTTAATAATATATTCTCATCCTTATAAATGCAGGCAAGCATCACCATCACAAATACGGATTGAGGAGTCAAGGAGACTTTTAATAATTAGCGCAGCATTGAAATGTTAATGAGAAAATGTTCCGCTAGAGTCCTGATGTCATGATGGTGCGAGAGAGGCTCAACCTGGTGGAGGAAGAACACCACAAGGATCGAGCACTGGTGGGCTATGGAGTGTCGCGGCTGAATTGGAGTGCGGAGGAGGTTGAATTTGTCCTGGCACTTTCAGGTGTGTTACAAAATTTGCATAGTTGTTCTCTGTTTTCTAATGATCTCTGTCTCTCTTGCTCTCAACTAAACGAATTGTTTGCAAGGACGATATTCCATATTACAATCACACAAGTCACAGTCAGATTTAGATATCCTGACGTCAATTTGTCTCTTCCTAACTAACGTTCCTTCTTTTCCTAGGTAAGATACGATGGTATACAATATGAATGCACATATTTATATGTACCTGTACACTGTACAGTGTACATATTAGGTGAAGTACAGTTATTATTGTACCTCAGAAAATTTGCATGGTACACCTGTCCCAACAGGGAGTACTGTACATATTGTATAGAAGAATATAACAGTATATACAATATATGTAGCTCTATTACATTATAGAGGGACATAAACAGTATTAACTGATGCGCGATTTCCTTCATTGTCGTTACAAGAATGACAATACAACAATTTCCCTTGATTAAATAATGTAATTTAAGATTCTCGTCTAATTATCCCCTCAAGATTTTATTTAATTAAACAGAAACAAAAGGCAATTGTCAACAGAGAGTTTTGGTATATGTAAATGTGTAAGTGTAACTGATGTACAACATCAGGATACAGCTACAGCAACATACAGATGTGGTAGCAAAAATACTGTGGAAAGCAGTTTACTCGATATAACGTGCAGCAGATGCAGACATTTTAAGGATGAGATATCGAGAGGACGATAAATTAGAATTGTTTGCGGCGGCGGTGGTTTGTGACAGGCGAGAGCAATGAGTATTTTAAAAATAGATGTAAGTTAAAAATAAATAATAAGAATTAAGATCATGACTTTCAGGAACACAAAACAAATAAAAAATTGGTGAGTTAAAGACACAACAACTTATTAATCAAATGAGAATAAAAAGGTCAATTATATGAAACAACATGATTATCTAATGCAAATTTTGTGTCACAGTATTAGGGGCAACCTTCTCCAAAACGGCTTGACCGATTTTTATTTTATATGCAAATTTGGTAGGTCTGAGAATCGATCGTAGACTATTTTACAAAAGATTAAGTTATACGGTTGATGTTCAAATGGTATAGACATGTGCATTTAAGAGGACGAGCGGGGTTATACCGGCTTTGGCCTTTGGAGTTAAATCAAGGACCTGGTCCTTTAGGTTGATAGTCGGGCGTCAGGGTGATTTTATGACCACGTAAACAACAACTAATTGCGAAGCACCAACAAGCCTCCGATAAGGACGGATTTATTAGCGACAACCCACCCAAACGATTTAAGGACAACGAACTTCGGATATGCATGTGAAATGTTAAGTCTTGAGCTATAGGTGCATCACATCAACTATCATAACCATCCACATCAAGACTAAATTCGGCAACATTAGCTAAATATGCGAACACGCCCCCACATAAGAGAAGTATATGACAACACCAAGGATATGTTCTTCGAGCTCTTGGACAAAGCATATGAGCAGTGTCCTAATTACGACAACAAAATTGGCCGATTATACAACGGCACATGGTCATCAAAACAATCACCGGAAATATTCTTGAAGAAACCATTTTAACTGGAAAGTTTAAAAGAAAAGTGGTCCTGTTGCCACATATTCCAATGATACCGTCACATTCTACCATACCCTTCAGAAGGTTAAAGTTTCCAATTCGTTAGGTTTTGCCATGTCTACAAATAAGTCTCAAGGCCAAACAATGTCTATTTGTGGTTTAGATTTTAAAAATCTATGTTTTTTTATGGGCAGCTATATGTTGCATGTTCACGTTTAGGAAAACCGTCGAACCTATGCCTGTTAGCGGAAGACAGGTTAACCAAAAATATTGTGCACCGATTAATGTTTTGAATTGTTAGAAGATTTTAAACTATCTGCTCTATCTACCTCATTTGCTTTTTATTAAAAACTTTGTAATATACTCATTTGTTACAAACTTGAATACAAATAATAATACATTTTTAAAATAATTCTTTTCTTTTTGTATACAACCTTTAACATTTCCGTCGTTCGTTATAATAATTTCATTGCAATAAAGGGTAACTGTAGAAGAAAATCAGTCATGAAGGTCGCCATGTTTTTTTAAAAATGGCATCTATGTAAAAAAGCATGGTGGTTCCCATGTCTGATAAGGAGAACATCCGTTCCCTTTAAATAGTTTACAACAATGTAATATCACAAAAAACGTTAGCCACAGCAACGTGTGGCCGTGTCAGCTAGTAAATAAATAAATATCAAATATCAAAATATCAAGCAGTTTCGGGAAATCAAAGGTTTTCTGACTCAATCGTATTTCTAACGAAAAGCTGTAACAAACACTTACCATGTACAAGATGAAGATTTGTACGCATAAAAGAAAATTTACCCATAATTGAGACTTTTCATTATTTAACAAAGGTGAGAAAGTGTTACAATACAATGTAGGCGAATCGTTTGAAAGTTTTCATAACCTATTTGTTGTGTTTTAGACATTACTAATTGATAACGATATGTATATTTTTATCCTTATCTAACTGGGCGGATTAAACAGCTTTAAACATCCTAATTCCAATTCTTTTTTCCTATAAATTCAAAATAAAAAAAAGTACGTACTGCATCCGGAGCGGAAATGCCCTCAACTTCCCTAATAACACAATCAAATAGCTTGGTGCAAAGCAAAGCAAACCTAGAAAAATGTATTTTCCTATACTCGTATAAAGCACAGAGTGTTTTTCGCTTTTTTCTATTCTTTTTCATAAAACTGCATTCAATTTTGTGTACGATGCATCCAAAAAATAAACCGTAACCAGGGTTACCCTGGTATTAGAATATTCTAAAAAGTAAAAGCTAAAGACTTCAAGATTTTAAAAACAAAATTTAGAAAAATGCTTATAAGGTAAAATGATATTAGTAGTAAAATTTTACAAAAAATATGCTTGACCTAAAGTTGGCGGAATTAACTTAAAAGCACCGAACACATTCTACTCACGACTCACCTTATTTGCCTTTTTTTTAGAAATAGGTAACCCTGTTTGGAATCAAAAAACTTATCGAAAAGAATTTCAGATTTTGTTCGTTTATTTATTTTTCTTCCCCTCTTTTTTATTTTATTTGCAGTGCTTCGTTTCTATATCGAACTCAATTTTTATTATGTTGAGTGCTTTTGAGTGGCTTTTTGTTGTCGATGAGAGCACACACATAAGCCCCTCGGCTTAGTGCAGCGACAACGACATAACAAGCACTTCGGAAGGCGATAAATCCGCCATTGTATCCTTTTTCACATTTTCAGATTTCTTTTGAGAAGGTGCATTCTACAAGACAAGTTTTGAGATTTAAAAAATAAATAAATTTTTTAAATAAAAAGAAGAGAAACAACAAAATAGAAAAGAAACATAAAAGATATGTGACTCGTTGTGGGCTCATGCCATCCCCATGCCCCCCAACCCTTACCCTATTCTCATCGTTGTTGTTAGTGTTGCTTTTGCTGCAAAAAGGACATTCAATTTTCTGCAATGAAACGGAATATATTTTGATTGCCCTTCCGTATTGGTCGAACGAGCGACAACGAAATAGAGTAGATAGGTAGGTACGAGGATAGCTATAAGGAATGAACGTTGGGCGACCAAGGCAAGGACCAAGGACCAACGACAACCAAACGACCACGACGACGAAGACTGGAATTGATTGGTTTTTTAGAAATTTTATTTTGTTGGTGTTTTTTATTTTTGGTGGTTTTTCCTTATGGTCGTTTATGTACATACATACATACATAGGTATATCGGCTTCGTGGAGGAAATGAAGAGTGTCGCTGACCTGGAAAAGAGTCATCCTCAACAACATGTGTTGTATCTGTCAACCCGTGAAACGTTGTTATTGAATGTATAAGCAGTGACAGCAAAAACTATCTTGCATGTTATATACCATAGACGAAGTCGAAGTGAAAGTCCTACGAGTAGAGTGGAAGGACAAGCCTTACATACATACATATATACGGAGTTGCGTTATAAATGTGGACAAGCTCAAAAGCCACATGATCCTTGTGACATGGACTTGTTTTGAAATTGGTTTGGTAATATAAGATATACCTTCGTTCATGTATGTATGTGTGTGCCTAGCCTAGCCTAGGTGGACAAATAAAAAAGTCTAACTTGGTTGGCTTGATACAAATTGGTCAATTTTTTCTATTTCATAATAGAAGAGCTTATTATATATACCAATCTAAGATAGAATATTGTTGATGTCAAAAAGTCATTGAACTTTAAGGTTCGAATTTTTTCTAAAAATATAATCAAAAATACATTTATATTCAAAAGGTACACTGAAGTGAATAAACACTTTTCTTATTAATGATCAGCAAGCATCTTATTCATATTTTCTTTGTTTCCGGCTAGTTTTTAAATTTTGAAATACATAAATATATTTTTGTTCATGTGGATGTGGTGGAGTTTAACCATAAACTCTACTCGGGTTGAAATTGGATTTAAATTTCTTTTGCCGTACAATTAAACGATATAGGTATGGACATTTAGCATAATAGCAAGCATTAGCCAGGTTATAGGCGAATTGAATACGAAAAATCTCAGTGTCAGCTCGAATTCTCGCAGTGGCGTAGCGTGGGGAGGACGGGGGTTGCAGTCCGCCCCGGGAAGTACGTTCCGGGGGGGCGGCAAAATTGGCAAACAAATTTTTTAAGTTAAGGTAAGATTGATTGAAGAAATTTAGAATAAGAAGTAAAAAAAAAAAATGCCAATAAATCATTTCATCTTTTCTCAAAATTTTGTGTGCGAGATAGTGCAATTAAATACTATTTTTTGCGGAAATGGGTTAATTTAATTCTTCTTAAAATTTTACCTATTGTAGATGCCTACATTATGTTGATTTTGCTGAGGGGGGTCATTGTTTTTAAAATTAATTTTGTGCGCAATGATAAAATTATTGAAATTATATGGAAATAGATTAAGCTAATCCTTTTTTTTATGGTATGCATTTTTTATTGCAGAACATATTTAGGCAATGACTTCGAGCAACGGGACGACAATAACATATAAAATATCAGTTGCAGTAGTTGAGCATCTCATTCTTAAAAAATGTGTCTATTTGAATAGTTCATATTATTGTAACTGTAGTTAAAAAAAAAAATCCGGAAAAGTAGTACTTTTCGTGTTAATATTAATTATCAATTTCAATTGGTCTTTTACATTTAAATCACAAGATTTAAAAACGGATTATCACTAAGTGTATCAATGTTTTCTTTTAAAAAACCAAAATGAAAAGAGTTAAACAAAGTGGTGGGTCATATCGTAATAAGAGGAGAGCCAAATTAGAAATTACTAAAAAAAATGAAGGGGCCTTACTTAATTCTCCTGAAATCCTTTATAGACTTTATAGAAACTCAAAAAAATAAAACGGCCGAAGGAATTTCTACTATAATTTTAAGCAAGCTTGAAGCAGATGGATTTGATATAAGCAACTGTAGAGGTCAAGCTCATGGTAACGCTACTGTTATTTCTGGACCGCCCTCAGGAGTTTGGTAAAGGATAAAGGATTTAAATCCAAAAATTGAATTTGTACCTCGCTCCAATCATTCGTTGAACCTGATTTGCTTTCACGCTGGTTCTGTAGAAGCAAGTTCAGTGACTTTTTCGGCACATTTGAACGGTGTTCTTCTTTTTTTCCAAATCCACACATCGCTGGGAAGTTCTGATAAAAGCTACTGGAAAAAGTTTGAAGAGGGTACAAGATACGCGATGGAGTGCGATGCTTTAAATATGACATGTCATCATTATAAAGAGAGTCTTCTTACCTTAGAAAAACTAACAAAAACAGGTAATTGTTTACAAAATCTTTTTGAAACAAGGAAATTGAGTTTTTGAACAATAATATGTGAATTGACAGGCAAAAGTTTGAGCACAAGAACCGATGTAGGAACTTTGCTAGTTGCGATGCAGTCGTTTTTTTTTTCTTTGGTTCTTGGGCTTGTGGAAACCAGTTCTTTTTGAAGTGAATGACGCAATGTGCTGGAAAAATAAATACTTTGGAGATTGGAGGGCATTCTATTAGCAAAACGGGAGCAATGTTTTTCTTACACCAGCAATTTTGTTAGACTCAGAAGACCCTCAATGTAGTCTGGACCATGCTTCTGCTGAAATGGACGTACAAGAGTTTCAGCTGCAATCCTTAGTTGAGTACAAAATTAAATTAAGTAATGCTGATCCACTTGATTTATTAAAATTCATTGTAAGATCGAAGCTTGAGGATTCTGTACCTAACACCATAATAATGCTCAGGATATTTTTAACAATTGCTTTTAGTAATGCACGCTGTGAAAAAAAGTTTTTCTAAACTTAAATTAATTAAAAATTATTTAAGATCAATATTGAGCACCATCAGACTTACCAATCTCGCAATCTTATTAATTGAGCGAGATGTATATGAACTTATTGATATTGAAACTGCAATTAAGGGTTTTACTTGTAAAAAGGTAAAAAGAGTATAGGCGCGTACAATTTTAAGAATTAAAATTACAATATCTTTTGTTTTTTATTTGATTGAATTACTATTAATGAATTTATACTATGTTTATAATAAATATTATTAAAGAATTAAAAAAAAAAACATTTTTGTCATTATAAATATGTAGTACCTATATATCTTTATATAATTCCCACTTTTAATAAATCTAAGTTATATGTATTAACATCCATTCACATTTTTTATATATGTATAACATGTGCCCTGTTATCTTCACCAACAGTTCTAAGGAACTAGTGTCTACTTAATTTTCTTTTTCTTGAAGTTCGTCATGTCAGGGGCGGTACAAATTTCTTCCGCCCCGTTCGGCGAATGCCCACACTACGCCACTGATTCTACGTAATTAGCATTGTTGAGACGTTACCGCGCTGATGTCTTCTAATCTTGTTTTTCGATGATAAATAAATAAGATTTATTATCGGAGTTCTCAGGAAGCAACAGAAAGAGACGAAAGGGGTCGTCATCCATTTTTGTGAACAAGGCAGAAACAACAAAACAATACTAAGGAGATATTTTAGACAAATTATTTAAACTGCTCTATTCAATCAAAGAGTTAAGAGTAAATAAAGAGCTTGAGCTGCTGGATAGCCACAGAGGACACGTCAATTAAAAAACTCCGAAATCAAATTTTGTTCGAGTAGTGGCAAATTTTCCTGAGGAAAAGATTGCTGCATTTGTTTATACTACAAAGAACAAAACTAAAAATATAGTTTACGGCTTTCGAAGCAATAGGTCCACTGGTGATCTCATGGTTCATCTCACCGAACAGTGGAGCAAATCTTTACATCGCTTTGGAGAAAGTAAGATTATTGCACTTGATATTTCAAAAGCATTTGATAGGGTTTGGCATCAGGCTCTCTTATCGAAAATGCTTTCGGTTTGCATGAATCCCTGCTTCATTGGATTAGTAATTACCTTTCGAATCGTTCAATACAAGTAGTATTGGATGGATTCAAGTCTGAAAACCATAAAATAAATGCTGGTGTGCCCCAGGGCTCTGTTCTATGTCCAACACTCTTTCTCATTTTTATTAATGATCTCCTGTCTGCAACATCTAATCCAATACATTGTTTCGCTGACGATAGTACTCTTAGCTTTTCATATTCGTTTTCAGACTCACGTCCCTGTTCTTTGGATGTGGAACTGCAACGACAAAATATGATAAGCTCATTAAATTCCGACCTAAACAGCATTGTTCAATGGGGATTAAAAAACCGGGTGGAATTTAATGCTTCGAAAACGCAATGCTGTCTTGTATCGTTAAAGCGAGATATACCCCCATTGCCATTATCCACTTGCATCAATGAGACAGAACACCTCGATATTCTCAGTATGTGTGTCACCAACCTCTTGTGGAATGATCACATACGCGATGTCGCCAAAAATGCCGCAAGGTGTTTGGGTTTCCTTAGGCGATGCAAGAAATATTTCACCCCTTCTGATCTGGCTGTTATCTACAAGACTTACATACGTCCAAAGCTTGAGTATAACTCCCATCTCTGGGCTGGTGCTCCTGCAACTTACTTAAGCCTCTTGGATAGTATTGAACGTAGAGCATTTAAATTGATAGATGATAATATCATCATAAGTTCATTTACTTCGCTTGAACATCGTCGTAAGGTCTCTTGTCTGACCCTTTTTTACCGTTATTTTAACGGCTTATGCTCTAGTGAAATAGCCAGTTGTATTCCTCCCCTTAAACAGTTCAACCGTAATACTCGCGCTTCTAGGAATGCTCATCAGTATACCCTCGAGCCCAACTTCGGCCGTACTGTCAAATACAGAGATTCGTTCTTTAGCCGTACTACACGAATGTGGAATGCCTTACCACACTCTGTCTTTCCTAGTCATTGCAATATTCAGAAATTCAAAACCAATGTGCACCGACATCTCCTTTTAAACCCTTTCTCCTCTTCCTAGTGCTCACACTGTGCATCTGCATAATAAGGGAAGTAATATCCCCTTGAGTAAGTGCTTATTATAAAAAAAAAACCAACAAGCTTTAAATTAATTGTATTTTTTCTATCAATAAAAAATTATATATTTTTTTAAATGAATATATTTTTTTATTTATAAAACGGCTGAAGTTTTGTAATCTTTTTAATCATGATTTAGTTATAGTCAAGCTAGATTTTTTATTTTTAAAACTAAAGAAGAATAAAAAAATTAACAAATTTGATTTGAAATGTTAAAATCGTTTTCATATCTACTTAAAACCAATTCACCAAATTATTAAATTTTAAATCGTTTCTATTTATACAAAAATTACAATGAGTCGGTCAAAAATGTGCTTGGTTTGAAAGTCAATGCGTACTTCAAGCAAGGAGCAACTTATGTATATTATCTTTTAGAAAGAAAATGCGAAGAAATTATGAAGCTCAAGATTATGTGTCTTTTTAAGACTTTTGACAATCCTCATACCGATTTTTTTTTCTTCACGGGAAGAAATATGACAAAAGCCGCAATTATTGCATACTCAAAAAAAGGTATTTTGAATGTTTACTTCTCTCCACTTACAAGCTGCTAAGGTTGTTAATAAGCCAATAATAAAGCCTGCGACCCGATATTAGTGTATCGGTTAAATTTTTAAATTCCAAGCAACAATAGAAATTCTTTAACTACTGTTTAACTTGTACTCTTGGATTTAATACTAATTTCCTTTTTATTAATAATACCCTTTTTTTCATGATAAAAAAAATAATTTAGTTTTCAATAAAGGACAAAAAGGATAATGAAATAATACAATCATCCCCATCAGAGTAGGTATACTATAAGAGGAAATTTTCAAATGAAATAATAATTTATAACGATACACAATTTCCCCCGAACAAAGAGAGGCTTTTCGCTCAAAAAAAGGGTTAAATTAAGCATCAACTACGTTTGAATGCTTTTATCTATACATACAGATCTACCTACTGCATATTTTTAAGTGATATCAAAAGAATTATCCTTTTTATATTTTATATATGTTATTACATATTCTTGTATTTTACCTACTTTGTTTTTAATTAACTCACTTTGCAACAAATTACATAAAATACGTTAATAGCGTAATATTATGACATACTTCATACTCAAATTTACCAAACAGACACAACATGTTGCAAGAACAACAACAACAACCAACAAATATACGTAGGTATAGATTCATAGGTATACTTCAAAGATCTTAATTCAATTTGTGAGTTCATTCAACAGTGTAATCCTTTCGTAAATTGAAATATGTATAAATCCTTTCTGACATTTTGTGCCATATGCAGAGCATCAGGCTTTGCTGCATAGCTTCGAATCATACCAAAAATAATTCAATTTCGTATTCCGCATGCATCTCGAAATTGAGTGAAGGATTCAATCGCGACCATCAGTACACTCTTCGTTATACTCTCCTCTCGTTCTCGAACGTCGAATATCAACTCGCTCCACCTCACTTCCTCGTCCTTGTTGTTGCTTCTTCGCGGATTCCTTCCGAGCAATGCGTCAACATAGTACAACTACCCTCCTTCCTGAGTCCCAACACTAGGATGAAGCTGAAACTGACTGCAACTGCACTCTTTGTGTTGGCCGCCATGATACAGATGCGGGAAAGACAACAACACGCTACCTTATACGTACATATGCTTCAGCGTACCTACACGGAATTATGGTCGTTATGGCGTACACTTTACAATTCGTATCATAACCGGAGGCGAATAATGCCGGTGCTGTGCGGTGCGCGGTGGTGGTATTGCTTGGCGTAAATTGTGTGCAATTCACGTGCATATAAATTTACGCTACACGAGTATATCTGCAAGACATCCATCTATACAGGTACAGGGTGGGGCAAAAGTGACTTTCTAATTTAAAGTGATATTAAGTTTTACGGATGTAACATTGGTATTTGGGATCGGGAACACTATCCTACGGTAATAGTTATCACTGCTCTTTTTTTCTAAGAAATTTTTTTGCGATAAGTCGAAAACTGTATAAGGCTTTTTTCTCATAACCTTGTGGAACTGGGTCAAAGTTAGCATCTTTAAATCTGTGGACCGACGAACATACATACCTTCGCTAATTTTAGCGTCACTCAAAGTTGTAAATTTTTGGCAAAGGTTAGTAAGAACCAGCTTAATCTTTGTAAATTGCTTTACAAAATTTTTCATCAGTTCTTATTAACTTCCCATAGGAAGTTATTGTAATGGGTCCGATTTGACAAATTGAAAATTTTGACATTTCTCGACGTTTCAAGGTCCCTAGAGTCGAAATAAAAGATTATTAGAAAGATGTCTGTGCGTGCGTGTGTACGTACGTCCGTACGTCCGTATGTCCGTACGTCCGTACGTCCGTACGTCCGTACGTCCGTACGTTCGCGACGTTTTTTTCGTCGTCCATAGCTCAAGAACCAGAAGAGATATCGACTTCAAATAAATTTTGTTATACAGATAATAAGGCAGAAAGATGCAGAAAGGGCTCTCAAGAAAATTGCGTGGGTGGTTTTTTTACCATAGCAGTTTAAAAAAAAGGTGAAAATTTTGGTTAACCCTAAATATCTCAGGAACCAATGACGCTAGAGACTTGAATTAAATTTTATATTATATATTGTAACGTGATACAAAACAATTATATTTTTAGAAGAAAATTCAATTAACGGTTTTTTTATAAATCAAAAAAACTGAAAAAAAAATTTTGTCACTTCGAAAATTTTACGACTAAAATATGATTTCATTTCCAAAACAATTTTGTGCAATGAAGAATAATGTTTTTGACATCTGATAAAATTTTGAGAAAAATCGAATTGACAGTTTTTTTACAAAAAATAATAACCTAAAAAAATAAAAAAAAAGTTGGTAAAAATTGAGTTTTGACTCAAATATCTTTTCAAGACTTTGAGATATTGGCTTTAAACTACTTTTATCTTTCAAAAAATGTTGTTTTCAACATTCAGTAAAATTTTGAAAAAAATAGAATTGACAGTTTTTTTACAAAAAATTAAAAACCGAAAAAAAAATTTAACAAAAGTTGGTAAAAATTTATTTTCGACTTAAATATCTTTTCAAAAATTTGAGATTATGGCTTCTAACTAATTTTAACTTATAAGAAATATTGTTTTCAACATTAGGAAAAATTTTGAGAAAAATCGAATTGACAGTTTTTTTACAAAAAATAAAAACCTAAACGAAAAAATTAATAAAAGTTGGTAAAAATTGATTTTCGGCTCAAATAGCTTTTCAAAAATTAAAAATATTGGCTTCAAACTTATTTTATTTCACAGAAAATATTGTTTTTTATATTCAGTAATTTTTTTATAAAAATCCAACAGTCCGTTTTTTCATAAAAAAAATAAAATCTACAAAAAATAGAACGCAAATTTGGCAAGAATTGATACATTTAGACAAACTTTTAAGCAAGACAAATCGATAGACGGGATGGGAAGTTATCAGTGTGGGTCGCATCCCAGCCTCTTTTTATTCTTATATTTAAGTGTCCAATGAGAAAGTTATCAGCTGGACTAAGAGCAGTGGGTAAAAAGTGGGGCCTTGAATCCAAGACGGTATTGTGGACGTATACAGCCATTGTACGTCCTATTTTGTCTTATGGATCGATTGTGTGGTGGATTTCACTTAACAAGAAATACAATATCGAGAAACTAAGCAAGGGTCAAGGTTCGATCCTGTCCAATAGATGCCTTAAATGTTATTCTGCACCTCCACCAGTAGACCTACACATTAAATATTTAGTATAGGGTTTTTCAATAAGGGCGGGTAGATGTTGTGTGTGGCACATAGCACCGTCCTGTTGAAATCACATGTCATCTAGGTCCAAATGGTTCAATTTGGGTCATAAGAAATTATTTATCATCTTTACGTAGCGCTCGCTGTTGACGGTGACCGTCTCACTAACGTCGCGTCGTTTTAAAAAAAAGTACGGACCAAGTACACCGCCGCGGCCGGCCCAAAATCCACACCAAATATTAATTTTTTGAGGATGCGTTATCACCTAGTGAACCTCGCGTGGGTTGGTGTCGTCAGATATACGGCAATTGTGCTGTTAACACAGCCATTCATCCAAAAATGCGCCTCTTCCAAACAATATAAAGCCCAGTTAGCGAACAAAACGGCGTTGTCTATGGTCATGAACTTTGAGCTAATGGATCAGTTGGATCATTTGTACGTGCTGTTCAATCGTGTTACTTCCCATGATAATTTGGCATAAACAACTGCATAATACACAAAAGATTTGACAGATATCACCTAAACAAAATGGCCGTTACGTTGCGCCAAAATCTACCCGCTCCAATTTAAAAACGAAATCAGATACTGCACCCCTGCCTTGAACCTTAGTAAATATTTTAGTAATTTTTCCTGCCAGAAAGGATTAGGAGGATAGTATAGTTACAAAATATTTGGATACCACAATCTTTACTGATGGATCAAAGATAAAGTGTGGAGTTGGGTCGAGAATCTTTTTTTGTATCCTTTAATTTCTATAAGTCTTTTTGGTTACCTGATTGTTCCAGTGTATTTCAAGCAAAATTACTACCAATCAGAGAATGATGCAAAATACTCAGATCAAACTTAAACAGAAATAGAAACACGGCTACCTGCATTCAATGGCGGATCTAGGGGGGGGGGTCGTAGGGGTCATTGCTTTCTTGTAGGAATTCCCTTCAATTCAAAACTAATCGTATTGGTTTAATGGATATGACCCCCATTATATTTTGAATTATTTATTTTTTGTATTTGAAAACAACATTTGTATTTTACTTCCTTAAACTTTGTTGCTAAATGTACTAGTTTTGACTGAAGATTGGACGGAAACGGATATTCAGCCCTATTCAAAAAACACAGCACAAAGCTTATATAGTTAAGTTGTATAAGAAAATATTTAATAATTTATTAGTAATTTAACGACATTCACTAAAAAGAGGTTTCCTATCAAAAATAACTCAAATTTTTGTTTTAACTCAATTTAGAATTTGAAAAAACTTTAGTCATGCTTTAAATTATTTTCATAAAAATTGTTTCTAAGAAAAAGATCAAATATTCAGGTTCTTAAGAAGAAACCTAGAATAAGAGATCATCAATTTTATATTAAGTTTCCTTTAAATTCTTTAAACTAGCCTTCAATTTTATTATTACATTTTTTTGACACACATAAATACTGTGATTATTTAAGTGATTTTTACTTGCGACATATAAGAACTACAATAGCAAGTTTTGCATTAGTAAACAATTTCAAACAAGAGCTTTTAATCAAATATGACATTACGACGGTAGAGAAGTCGAAAAAAGTGGGTACCTCGATTCCTTCCGTCTGTCTGTCTTTCCTGAACCCTACAGTCCAAACAATTAAGCTGATTGAAATTAAGATTTTCAGCCGAGTAGTGTAAAGCGTTTTTTTAATTTTATTAATACGAAAAATAACAGCAGTCCCCATACAAATTTGTTGGTTAAAACATGTGATTTTTCTTAAACTTTCTCTAAATTTTGTGTTCTTAATTTGGCTTCTTTCTACAAGAAAAACATATTTTCGTATTGCTCCAGAAGGGTACCCCTCAAAAAACCTTTATTTTGTTTTTAAGTTTTCTCAAGAACTAATGGACCGATTTCAATAACCTTCTCTTTCTGTGCAAGCTCTGTTTGATGATCAAATTGATGATGATTTTTTATGATCAAAAATGTATTTTTTTTATTTTTAAAAAAATATTAATTTTGTTTACAAAACTCGATATCACAGAAAGGGGTCAACATTTGTTGACGAAATTTAAATGTAAAATGTACATATATTTATAAGCTCTTTATTTAGTTTTTACCAAAAATATTTTTAAGACAAAATTTCAAATTTAAAATGATTTTCGAAAAAAAATAAGTTAATCTAGATTTTTTGACAAATAAAATGGCATTTAAATTTTTGAGAAAAACTTATTTTAAATCTTAAAATATGGGAAATATTTTTAAACAGACTTTTTGGAAGAAATTAGCAAGTTCTAGCGACCCAGTCGTGCATTTTATTTCTTTCAAAATTGGTTTTCTGTTGAACACAAAAAATCTTAAAAGATCTTAAAAAATTAAATAAATCTACTTTAGAAGTGAATTTGCTTTGGAGCCTCATAACAATAGTAATGATAGACTCTCGAAAATTGAGTTCGAAAAAACTACGTCAAAAAAAAGCCCGACATTTCTACATATCAGATCCTTTCTCATTTTCTGCATTTTTGAAATTTTGCAGCGTTCTTCGCATTAATAGAAATGGAAACAAGAAAAGTGTATTTTATTTTTGGAAAAAAGCAACGTTTCAAAACAATTTCGTACATTTCTGCGCGAAATGCACCAAAAACCCTCTAAACTATTGTGTTTTAGCTCTTAAATATGGCATATTTAGAAAACGGTTGGAATCTTGGAATGCTTTCATATGTAGGGAGGGAGTCATCCAAATTAAATAGTTAAACCATACCTTGCTGGACAACAGTGTTCTAAAATAATTTGATAACTAAAGTTGTCATTTTAGCATTTATTAAATTTTATTACAAAACATTAAAGAACATTTTTAAGCGGTGAGTAAAAACTCATCAAAGTGTGTGACCCCCCCTGATGAAAAGTCTGGATCCGCCCTTGTCTGCATTGTCAGCTAGGCGGCTATTATGACTATCAATTCGGCCACAACAGCCTCGATACTGGTACCACAATGTCAGTATGAACTATCTAGCCTCAAAATCAACCTTCTTGTCAATCTTTTTTGGGTTCCAGGTCATAGTGGCATTAATGGAAATGAAAGGGCTGATAAATTAGCCCAAATTAGCAATTTTTTTTTCAATTTTTCTGACAGACTCCAACCGCAGGAACATATCCAGGAAGATATGGCTAATCTATAAAAAAATAGTTCTATAGAACTTTTATGCAAACCCAGGCATGATATAGCCAGGGTCACAGCAATATGTACCGGACATTGGCCGATAGGAGAGCATGCAGCAAAGCTGGGTATCTCTCACAATACTCACTACCGTAGCTGCGAATACCAACATGAAAAGGAAACTCTGATTCACTTTCTCTGTACATGTCCTGTTCTGGCCTGTTCTAGAATGTTAACCTTCAGAAGGGCATTTCTTAAATATTTTGATGAACTTTCCGGCTATAGGATCGCTAAATGTTCTCCTTAAGTAGCTATAGGCTTATTAACGTACACTTTACCTGTGAAATATTCTCACCGGAAAAAGTCTGGTGCAGTTAAATTAAATCCTGAAATTTTGGAAATTTATTTGGCTGCCGAAAATTTCTAGTGCGCTATAGCTTCATCCAGCTGAAACTGCTTCTAAGGACTATCAGTAATCGCAATTCGTCAATTTTGTTAAAATACTAAAAAACTCTATTACTTATTATGATAAAGAATAAAATCATTTGATAAGTTTGGTCTTCTCAAAAGCTTTGAAGTTAATTTTAATAAACCTCCCAAGTTTGTTTTATAGGAACCTTAAAAAAGAAAAGAATAAAAATTAAAAAAAAGGAAGAGTTATAAATTTCAAAATTTGGAAACTAACTTTTGACCCACCCTGTACATAACATACGTTGCATATGTATGTACATATAATCAGTACTACACGGACATAATGAATGAATCATTTTTACATATGTATGTATAGATCCATCGATACACACAATTGAATTGTTCAATGTTCATCATCACTTTCGAGGGATGTGAAATTAGCAGCGGATACTTGTGGACATTCATATGTTCCTTTCCATTCAAAAAAATAATCCATTGAAATGGAGTTAATGATTTTGATTCAAATGAAATTAAAGAAAAATAAAAAACTGAATATCTCACTGAACAGCTCACGGGTATTGTCCTTGATGGGCCTTGATGGAGTTTGCAAAGATTGAAATTTAATTTTTATTGCAAAATGTTTTGCAGTTTCTAGAGGAAATGCTGGAAAGGAACATTTTAATGAAAGAGGACGCGAAAAGCGTATAGGTTCTCATTCCCTAAAGAATGACTAACATCCATAATGTCCGAGCATTTTGAGCGGCCAAAATCGACAGCTACGGATACCCCTACCCAAGCAAAAACAAGGAAGTACAGTGAGAAGTTTCGACGTTAGACAGCTACAATCGTAAGAGACTGCCATGTCCTTTTCCGATCGAGTCTCTAATAACCTCTTAAGAAGTCCCATGCTGCCTGCATTAAGCATTGAAAACCAGTGGCAACGCACAGAAAGACCAAAGCTGCTCGCGAGCTCTACGAGCAGAAGAGGAGTTGGAAAAAAAGAGAGCATCAGAAGCGCCCGATCGAGGAGATAGAGGGATGTCACAACAGAAATGAGGTTGGTAAATTTTACCAAAAGGTAAAAAAAACCTCCCAAGGGTACCAGCCACGAACCGAAGCCTGTAAGGACGATCAGGGGAACATCGTAGTAGAACCGCAGTCTACATATGTTCAGAATATGGAAAGACCACTTCTCCAAATTATATAACAGTGATGACGAACCGAATTCCGCTGTAAGGAGATAGAACCACTCAACCTAGGCGACGCAGATCAACAATTCCGCCTACCCGCACTCGACAAAGTAAACATAGCTACATAATATATCAAAACTGAAGACCAACAATGTTGCTGGAGCTGACGGCATCGCTGCCAAATATTCAAAGCAGCAGGCGATGACTTGGTAGGGACCATGCACCAACTCATCTGCAAAATATGGTCGGAAGGAAAGCATGCCCGATGAGTGGAATCTCAGCATAGTTTGCCCACTACACCAGAAAGGAGAATTGCGTCAACTACAGAGGCATCAGTCTCCTGAACATCGTATATAAGATCCTTTCTGCCGTATTATGTAAACGTCTGAAGCCGTTCGTCAATAACCTCATAGATCCTTATAAGTTTTGCTTCAGACCAGGAAAGTCCACCATTGACCAAATATTCACATTACGACAGATTTTGGAAAAAAACCCAGGAGCTTCAAATTGATACCCACCATCTCTTTATCGATTATAAAGCCACGCATGACAGTATCTATAGGGAAGAGCTCTACAGATCAATGTTTAGTTTTGGCATCCCTGTCAAACTTTTCCGTTTGTGCAGAATAACGATGGAGAATGCACGGTGCTCTCTCAAGGTCGAAAAATATCTCACCGATGAATTTGATGTCAAAAAAAGTTTTAAACAAGGCTAAGCACTGTCGTGCGACTTCTTCAACATCGTTCTAGAAAGAATTATGCGAAACTCAACCGTCAACACTAGAGGCACAATCTTCCAAAGGTCCATTCAATTCCTCGGATACACCGATGATATCAACATAATTGGAAGATCAAAGCGTGATGCCAGTGGTGCATTTTTGGGCATTGCGAGGGAAGCGGAGAAGATGGATTTAGTGGTCCATGAGGGCAAGGCCATGACATTGGACAAAACGTAACCATGGGCAGCTATGATTTTGAGGTAGTTAAGGACTTTGTCTACCTAGACACCGCTATAAATTCAGAGGACCTCAACCAACTTGGCGTGTGAAATTGGAGACAGCTAGCTAGGGACTGGAGCTGGCTAGAGATTCATGTTGGTTGAGGCCAAGGTCCGCCCCGGACTGTGATCAAACCTAAAGTAAGTATTGTTAGACAATTTAATTAATTTATATAGTGTTTTACATAATTTCCAGAAATCTTCAGTACTTATGGGATTACTTATGAGTATGCATTTGACTCATTTTAATTTTTGGGTTCTTACTTTTAATTCAACCTTAGATCAAATTTAAAAATAATAAAGTTCACTTTTGAACCGTTTTACCGTTTTCTAAAAATAGCGTTAGCATAAATGGTCCAGCGTTTATTTAATACTTATGTAGGACAGCTGAAGACTATCAACTCATCAGGATTTTCGAAAATTTTATGAAGTACTGCAAATATTAATTAAGCTATTGGAAATTAGGTCTACAGATTCGGAAAACCATCACAAATTATATGATACTAGCGGCCCGTCCCGGCTTCGCACGGGTTGACATAAATAGGTACAGATATTTAAATTATAAGCATGCTAATTAAAACGACCATGAATCACTAAATTAGAAAACATTTTTTTGTCCTATCACTAATACTTTTCGCAGCTTATGCGATGAAAGACATTTTATGGCTAATTTTTTACACCTTCGGTTGGTTTTAATAGGAACTTCTAAAGATTTCTATAGTAATTTGGTACTAGATATAGCCTATGTTACTCAGTGATAATGTAGCTTTCTGATGAAAAAAAGAATTAAAATCGGTCCAGTACTTTTTGAGTTTATTCCTTACATAGAAAAAAACAAAACTTTCCTCTTTAAAATATTAGTGTAGATGTGTATGTCTTGATATGGAGACCAAGTCTGCGACGCATATTCAAGTAGAGGTCGGACAAACGTCATATAAAGCGATCGGGTCACGTAAGGGTTAGAAAATTCTGTAGACCATCTTTTAGTTTACGGTCACATAAAATGCCAAGATCGCTTAAGTTTCTACTACATGTATTGGATGATTATGAAGATAGTAATGACGGGAAGCTGTTTTAATGCGTTTACACGAAAAGGTCATCGTGTGGAATTTGCTAATGTCGATGTCATAAATTGTTGGGAGAACACCAGAAGTGGCTTGAATAGAATTTGAACGAGCGGATCTAAGTCGTACATAAAATTCATGGTTTTCAAGGTAAGAAGTTTCGAAATGTGTTTCGCGCTTTTTTATCGACAAATTTTGTTCAGCGATGAGGCTCATTTCTGGTTGAATGGCTACGTAAATAAGCAAAATTGCCGCATTTGGAGTGAAGAGCAACCAGAAGCCGTTCAAGAACTGCCCATGCATCCCGAAAAATGCACTGTTTGGTGTGGTTTGTACGCTGGTGGAATCATTGGACCGTATTTTTTCAAAGATGCTGTTGGACGCAACGTTACGGTGAATGGCGATCGCTATCGTTCAATGCTAACAAACTTTTTGTTGCCAAAAATGGAAGAACTGAACTTGGTTGACATGTGGTTTCAACAAGATGGCGCTACATGCCACACAGCTCGCGATTCTATGGCCATTTTGAGGGAAAACTTCGGAGAACAATTCATCTCAAGGAATGGACCGGTAAGTTGGCCACCAAGATCATGCGATTTGACGCCCTTAGACTATTTTTTGTGGGGTTACGTCAAGTCTAAAGTCTACACAAATAAGCCAGCAACTATTCCAGCTTTGGAAGACAACATTTCCGAAGAAATTCGGGCTATTCCGGCCGAAATGCTCGAAAAAGTTACCCAAAATTGGACTTTCCGAATGGACCACCCAAGACGCAGCCGCGGTCAACATTTAAATGAAATTATCTTCAAAAAGTAAATGTCATGGACCAATCTAACGTTTCAAATAAAGAATCGATGAGATTTTGCAAATTTTATGCGTTTTTTTTTTTAAAAAAGTTCTCAAGCTCTTAAAAAATCACCCGATATATCTGCAACGGAAGCTGAGGTGTTCATATAGGATGCTTTTTAAAATTTTAGGGATATGAAAAAGTTGATTGATACTTTATCACCTCCCCTTTCAGTCCCTTCTTGTGAATTGGAGTCATAAAAGATGTTTTCCATATTTTAGGAAATGTTCCTTGAGATAAGGATTATTGACAAATTTAAGATAGTTGAAGGATTTGAAAGAGAAGAGGAAAATTTTTTTAGGAATATGGGAGGAAGACCATCAAGGACCGTAGTGAACTCTTCCTTAAGTTGAGAAAATTAGTTTTCAATGGCTGATGGGGAAATGCAATCGCGTAAGATGCTCTCAACCAAAAATTCGTAGGTACTAATAGTAGTCCGTTGGGCATTGAGAGCGTAGGAATATTAAACAAAGTAATTGAGCAGCAAAGTCCTCTCGAGCGACCAAAGTGGCTCTATATAAGACCCTCATTATCCCCGTCCTGCTGTTCATCGACTTTTAGAAGGCCTTTGATAGCGTCAACAGGGAGTACTTCTGGTTAGCTTTGTGGGGGAGAGGCATTTTAGAATGGATCTAGATGGATTCAAGTGTCACTTTCTGCACGATGGTACGTTGTCAGAGGAATTTGAAATCCGTAGCGGAGTCAGACAGGGCTGTATTCTGTCGCCAATATTGTTTTTGTTGGTGATAAGCAATGTACTGCGCGCAGCTTTGTCAGGTAGCGGAGGGATCCAATGGACTTTGACATTCTATTTAAAGAGCACTTGGATTACGCGGACGATTTTTGCTTACTCTCTCATAGGATCATGGGTGTCCATCAAAAGGCAACAAGTGTGGAGAGAGAAGCAGAAGTCGTGGGACTGAAAATTAATTCCGGCAAAACAAAAATGATCAGACTCGGAACCCGACCATCCTCTCAAATAAATAATTTCTCGCAACCGGTATAAAAAGTGGAGAGCTTTCAATACCTTGGAAGTATCGTCTCCATCGAAGGCGAAACCGAACCACATCTGCCGCATCGGCAAAGCAAAAGTGGCGTTCGGTATGCTGTCGAAAATTTGGAGGAATAACTCTATTAGCTTACAAACAAAGTTACGACTGTTTCGCTCAAATGTCGAATTTGTGCTTCTTTATGGGAAAGTTACTTCAGCCATTACAGGAAAGCTTCAAACCTTCGTGATTAGATGTCTTCGCTTCGCAAAATCCTAAGGATTTTCTGGCCAAACCGAGTATCCAATGAGGTCCTTCATAGAAGGACAGGTAAGGAACCTTTAGGGCTGTACAGCCACGTAGATTTATAGCCATAAGGATAAAAGTCCAACGACTGAGATGGCTTTGTCATGTAGAGCTCATGGAACAATTGAAAGCGCAATTTCTTACTAATTTCAAGGACCTAAAATCCAAACCTTTTAATCTTCAGTTTCTTTTCAATCCTAAAAGGGTGTTTCTAAATTTGGCTTATTAAAGGTTACAGTTCAAAGTTAAAAAAATGTTTATGATTGGGATTAACTTAAAAGTTATATAAAACTTCACTCTCTGTAAAAATTCTAGAATTCATAGAAAGTGCAACAAATTGACAGAGTAGAGTGAATCCAATAGTTTCCCCACACTGCTGGTTCCAGTGAATAGCTACTTTAATAACTTTCGTAATTTTATATCATATCTATAAGCCAAAGTGACAATGAAGAATTAAAACTTTGCTCTACATGAACCACCCAGACCCTTCCCTCTAACACAAACATTATTTATTTATTTGCAGGAATTCTCCTTTTTAAAGTCTCAAAAATTTATGTTCAACATGAGTGAACGATTTTGTTCAGTGAAATAAAAACTAAAATATTTTTCCTCTCGAGTTTATTTGAACTCACAATTCTATAGTCATACAAAGGACATAGCTATTTAAGTTAAAAGGAAAACAAATTCCTGGGTTAACTCGCATTGAACACGAATCGCATATTTCAAGCGCAAAATAGCGCAAACCAATAAAAGCGAGTTGGAAAAATAAAATAAAATTTCAAAAAAAGAAAAAATACAAAAAGAAAATGCCATGTTCATTGCTGCTGATGTAACCTAAGCAACGCGTTCTATGAACGAAAATGGAAGTATCTGCAATGGCCACAAAATAACATACGACAACGACCAATGTATCTTTTATAGTAGGTAGGTACATACATAGATGGGTTGTATTTGGGGATGTACTATTCGTATGGGATTCCGTGTGCTCCCCCCTGGCTCTGACCACAGTGTTTGCTCTTGATTAATTACATTTTAATGGTGGGCCAACTGCAGAAATATGGTTTGCTCGCGTGCAGGACTTTATTTTTTGGGATTTTGTTTTGTGATTTGTGAACTTCAGTTGGACTGTCTGAACTCATGCATGCGGCCCACGTGATACATTATGCTTTTGGTTAAATTTACTCGCATAAAACAAAACAGGGCCAAGGCTATGCTATGTACGAGTGTAGTAAGGATCTCCAATGATTTATTGCCGAAGGACTTATGTAAACACCACACTCTCGAACCAACTGCATATCCAAGACAACGTTACTCATGTTTATCTTGTAATGTTAAATGCATTTGTTTTCACGCATTAAGTTAACTCTTCTGTTCGATCAAGCATTTCGGGAAATTTAAAGCCGCTGAAGAGGATTATTCCAAATTTGGTAAGTGCTAGATAAATTCTAGTCGACCGAAACACAAGATATCCCAAAAACATCGTCGCTATTTCGACGCTATTCGTCGGAGTGTGCAGTAGCATTCGAAGAAGTCAATTTCGTAATCGCTTCACTAATAAGAGCCGGCCGGCGGCGGGTGGAATACACATAAATTATTGAATAATGCTCTTTTATGAGATATTAATATTTTTAAGTATCAGCACAAATTTTGCCAATGTCTTCACATGCTTTTTAAATTATGCTCCTGGTATTTCACCAGTCCCCCGATGGCTGGAAAAATATAGCTCAGCATAGAGGATTATTTCAAGAGATCTCCTTGGCAAAATTTGACTCGATAGCCGCATTCCAAAACTCCAGTTGTTTTGTTGTCAGATAATCTTGCAGCTGTCGTCTTTGCTGAATTTCTGAAATTCTTTCTGCACTCTCCAGACGAAAAGACTTCATTCTGGGCTCATGAAATTCAGAATGTCAAAGTCACTCATCCTCAATTATTTGCTAACGCATCTCTGGGATTTTGTTTTGCGTATGATTATTTGTAGGAAAAAATTTGTCTTTGCTTGAGTCAGAAAATTGAGCATTTAAAAGAACTGTTGCTGTGACTTCTTTTGATAAAGAAAAAGGTTCCAGTGGTGTTGTGTCGAATATTAATGCAGAGCTTAAACTAAATTTTTCAACAGAGTAAGTTGTATCATTTTTAATTTCAAATAAGAAGTTATTGTAATGCTTCCGAATTGTCAAATTGAAATTTTTGACATTTCTCGACGTTTCAAGGTCGAAATAAAATATTTTTAGAAAGATGTCTGAGCGTGCGTGTGTACGTACGTTCGTTCGTCCGTACGTTCGCGGCGTTTTTTTTGTCGTTCATAGCTCAAGAACCAGAAGAGATATCGACTTCAAATTAATTTTGTTATATAGATAATAATACAGAAAGATGCAGAAAGGGCTCCCAAGAAATTTACGTAGGTGGTTTTTTTTACCACAGCAGTTTAAAAAAAAAAGTGAAAATTTTGGTTAACCCTAAATATCTCACGAACCAATAACGCTAGAGACTTGAATTAAATTTTATATCATATATTGTAACGTGATACCAAATAAGTATATTTTTGGAAAAAAATATTTGTCACCTCGCAAATTTTACGAATAAAAAATGATTTTATGTCCAAAACACTTTTGTGCAACGAAGAATAGCGTTTTTAACATCTGGTAAAATTTTGAGAAAAATCGAATTGAGAGTTTTTTTTATAAAAAATAAAAACCTAAAAAGAAAAACATTACTCAAAGTTGGTAAAAATTGAATTTAGACTTTAATATCTTTTCGAAAATTTGAGATTATGGCTTCCAACTTTTTTTTATCTTATAAGAAATATTGTTTTCAACATTCGGTAAAATTTTGAGAAAAATCGAAATCACAGTTTTTTTACAAAAAAATAAAAACCTAACCTAACCTGCTGTTATAATTTAATGGCATATGATTTCACCAGACAAGGGATTAGGCCTATTAAAATAATATTTGTCTCTTTTTTTTGTTATCGATATCGTATACAGGGGGGGGGGGTGGAAAGTAACAAAAAAAGGAAAATCGAAAAATGTATTATTTTCTTTTTATTTTAATTGATTATTATAATTTAAAACACACAAAAAAAAAATAATTAAAAAAAAAAAATAATATGAATTTTGCCGCACTGCCCTGTAGAAAGGTTTATCGATTCTCCAGATCTCTGCATCCGTCTTCCTTTCTACTTTACGTACGGTCAGGTAAATATAATGGTTTTTATTTTTTTTTTTCCTGGAACAGTCTGATAAGTATAATTTTTTTTTTATAATTTTCAAGTTGTCGATATGTAGGTACACTCAGGCAGTGTTACCGGTATGCGACTTTAGTCGCATTTTGACCCTTTTTGTGCCTCATGCGACCATGATACGACTTTTTAAAAAATTGTCTATTTTGACCCTTTTTAAAAAATTATGCGACTTTTTTGACCCCATCTCTAGAAAAATACATTGAAAAGATAAGTTATTTTCTTAATTCATAAAAAATTTCCAAACTTCCATTGAAATAAGAACATAAATAACACTGTCACACATAATTTCAATCTATAAATTGGAATCAAGTTGAAATTGTTTGGGTCGACTCAATCACGTTCGCTCAAAATCGAAATCTTGCTATTCTAGCATAAAAATTCATTTCAACCTTTCGACTCTGCATATAAATGTAGTTAATAGTTAACAATTTTAAGTTTGTATGAGTAATTTTGGTTACTCCACCACTCCGTTCCTCTTTAACAAAGTTTCCCAATTATTTCTATGTGTTTGTTCGACTGTGGTGAAATTTGAATAAATTCATGAATTCGAAAAAAATACCTACTATTTTGTTGTCTTTTGTGTTTCTGCTGGCCGGGCGGGCGTCCAGAAAATTCTTATTCCATGGTTTAGTTTTCCTAAAAACGGAAGCTGAAATAACTATTTTTTCTTTATATCTAAATACTAGTATAAGAATTTATTTTTCTTAGAATGTATGTATACCTAATAAAAAACAACTCATTTTTTTTTTGCAATTTATACAGATTTCGTTTGATTTAGGTTTTTTTTTCATTTGACCTTTTTTTGCGACCTTTTCAAAAATCCCAGCGGTAACACTGCACTCAGGTAAGTGGGTGTTTATTTTTTTTAATTCTTTATTCGGGATCACTTAGGTATGTTTTTAATTTTAATAATTATCACGCTCATTGAAGTAGGTATTTTTTTTTTTAATCTTTATTCGGGATCACACAGGAATGGTTGAGAGTTGTAAGTCACTAGGCACTGGTTCTCTACGGACTGTTGCGCCACCTTATTTATTTTTAGTAGCGAACTGAGTACCGTCAAAGCCAAATCTAAACTGAAGCTTCCGATCCCGATGGTTATCTATCAGTCATTATTATTTCTTTTACCGCTGCCACTTGGCCTTGAGTTTGACCGCTACTCAACATCAGTTATCCTAAACC
Source organism: Eupeodes latifasciatus (assembly GCA_920104205.1). Taxonomy (NCBI): domain Eukaryota; kingdom Metazoa; phylum Arthropoda; class Insecta; order Diptera; family Syrphidae; genus Eupeodes; species Eupeodes latifasciatus. Next base: position 306,364,097 of record OV049924.1, read on the forward strand.
ACTTGCTCATCACACCACTCATAGGCTATGTGCTGTGGATGATTTTTTTGTTGGTGAGTTGCGAGTAGATGTGACCCGTTGTTCGCATCACACCACTCATGGGCTATGATTTTTTGTTCAGATGTTCCTTTTTTTTTTGTTTACTATAGTGCGTGGGCAGCGGTACTATTCAAAGCAAGTTGATAATTATGTTAAGATAAGTATAGAATTATGTATAGGTAGGTACTCGTATGTAAATTTATAGGGTAAATATGATTTTAAAGGTAAGTTTGTATTTTTATAAGTTAATCTATTATTTTAATTATTATTTTATGATAAGTATAGACATAGAGTTATATGTGCAGGTAAATTTATTTTGTAAGTATTATTTTAAAGATAAGGTTTATTTTTATATATTAGTTTTATTATTTTAGTTATTATAATGAAGTAAGTGGTAGCGAAAGAGTCGTTAGAAGGGGTCATGACCCCCCCCTGGGAGAGTATATTCTTTAATTTTCCTAGGAATTCCGTTGAATTCAAAACCAATCGTTTTGCATTAATGGATATGACCCCCCCTGGTATCTACTGGTATTTTAAATATGTATTTTATAAAGTTTGTATTTTTAACTTTCCACTTTAACAGTGCTATTTTAAAATGAGCACTGAACTGGACAAAAAACAACACGAATCGAAAATCCAACCCAAATCCAACGCGCGCCACAAGCCATAAGCTCATCAACTTTTATTTATGCCAGAAACAGATTGAAACAGCGGCGGCTAAGTTGCTATTGCTGTGTTGACAGCTTTTTCGCTACGTTATGCAGTAGCACCACACTTGAACTTGATACTACTCACTGTTGGCCAGCGCGCTGTTTGCTGTTGTCGGTAAATTTCTTCATTTTTTATTTCAAAACTGAACTTTGAAATATTTAAACATATTCTTTGCAGGTTTAGAAAGGGATCAAACTCTCTTGAATCCTTTTTTGTTAAGTTCTTTAAGGATAGTGGCGAACTTTACAAACTGATTATTTATTCTTTTTTGAACAATTGGTTGTTATGCCATTATTACGAATTGTTGTTATTTGTTAAAATCAAATTATTTTTATAACTTTTATAGCAAAATAAATAATTAAAGAAAAATGTAAATTTTGGTAAAATTGATGAAATAAATAATAAAACATTTTTGAAACATTTGTTCAGTTCAACGAAGTACATTAGTTTTTAATACAAATTTGTGACTCCATTTAAATGGCGATTGATTTTAAATTCATTATTTGCTCCACAGGTAGTACCCGTGGCATGATGGTTAGTGCGTTGGACTGTCATGCAAGAGGTCTTGGGTTCGATCCCTGCGTATGCCATCTAAAGTTTTTTTCACGGGTACTGCCTCTTGCGAGGAATTGACAAAATCTCCAAGAGTAATTCTTGTCATGAAAAGTGCTTTCTCAAATTTGCCGTTCGGATTCGGCTTAAAAAAAAACTGTATGTCCCTTCCATCCCTGACAACAGTACTCGCACACAGGAATGGTTGAGAGTTGTAAGTCACTAGGCCCTAGTTCTCAAACGGACTGTTGCGCCACCCAATTTAATTTATTTATTTGCTCCCAAGCCAAACAAAAAAATGTACTTGTCTGTAAAAAAATCCCGAGCTAAAGATTGTTTCACATCGTAACAATCTTGTTATACAGGGACAACAATAGTTGAGGTTAGAAACAAACAACAAACCTTGGCTGTTTGTACTGTGGTCACACATAAAATAAGACGTACGATATTTTTGTGACAGTAAACACGAAGTTTTATATTCATATTTTAGCCACAACTTATTTTGACGTGCAAATAGTTTCACATAATAATGTGTCAAAATGGATCTGTGAATACTATTTCATGGTTTGCAAAAAAAGCGTAAATAATTGCCGATATTTGCTTAAAAGCATTTTAAATGAACACTGTCTTGGACAAGTTTATTTATTAAAGTCATAACATTGAATTGGCTAAAGAGTAGTCTTGCGATAAGACTAGTTTCAATGGAGTTTCAAGATTTAAGTTTTTCATAAATTTGATCTAAATATATTATTATAAACACATATGTATATATTTTTATTTTGTTAAGAGATAAATCAAACGTATAAATAATTTAAGACTAGGAATTTCTTTCAACTAGTTTTACAGAAAAATAAGTTTAAGATATTTAATATATACGAGTATCATTAAACTGTTTTACCTGGTCATCACAACCACTGACCGACCTATTTGCTGTCTACTCAAAATTGCCTGACTTATAAAATTATAAAATAAAAGTTAAGAATTGCCGGCAACAAAATTTCGTGAAAAACTTCCAGCAACTTTAAGTTGTCAGCGATTTAGTTGTCTAGTGGGCTGCATTGCTGAAGGGGCAGAAATTAATTTTGTTAGCAACTAAGTTGCAAAGTGACTACTAACTTGACAAGTGGGCATACCCTAATCAAAAATTTCTTCGACTTTTGATTTTAAATGCTAGCGACATTCAAGTACAATGTTTTATATGGAAGACCGGCCACTTAGAAACTAAGTTGCTGACAACTTTCAGTATCAAATCGTTGCTTGCGTTTGCTGTCAACGACTCTAAGCTACTTTTAGTAGCTTGTTAATGAGTATCAAGAAAAATTTATTGTCAGCATATTCAACTTTCCAAAAAATATCGGCGTTCGCCATTGTCGAAGTCAATGTAGATGTTAAAATGACATATGCCCCTTTGCACGTGTCACTTTTTGGGTTTAAGTTTCTCCTTTTTATTGACTGTAGTTTATTTATTCAAAATATTATGTAGGTATGAAACATTAAATAACGAAATATATTAAAAAATGTGACAAGTTATAAGCAATGTGGATAGTTATGAGCAATTTCATGCAACTAAAAAAAGTTGTTTCCAACTTAATGAAATCATGTGTATCCGGACTTATTACTGAACACTCTTAAAAGCATCTTTTTTTTGGGAGTTGATCTTTTCATCTATTATTTTTGGCATTGAATGATTTCATACCTCCATAGAGTGATTGCGGTAAATTGTCTAGTTGAAAATATAAAATAAATTTAAACCTCAACACAACATTCAGTTTTTTTTTAAAGAAAAAATATAAAAGAATTCAATAATAATGGTATGTTAAGTGAGAAACTATTAAATATATTACTTATTATGTATTCAAGTTGTTTGAAAGTGTCTTTAAATTTAAATAGAAGTTAAATTGTGTTGTTTTGTCTTATAATACACAAATTGGGTAAGATTCGTGGTTCAAATTATAAGCTCAGAGTCTGAGACATTCCAAATTATAAGCTGCCTTCCCGTTTAATAACAGCAGTTATTGGCATAGGTTACATTGATTTTTTTGTGACTTCGGATACAATATTTTTCCAATCTCCCTTTAACGTTTGTTTAAGTTCAGATTTGTTGGCAATCGCTAGCTTTTTCACGTGTTTGTCTAATTCTTTCCAATAAATTTTCGATTGGATTTAGGCCCGGATATTGTGTTGGGTGTGGAAGTCGTTTTGGATGTTTATACTTAAAATGTTCATATATTTTAGGCCGATTATAAGCTGTAACTAAAATTATTCCCATTTTTTGCAGAAATGTTAACTAACTTTGCAAATTATGAACTCATATCAAATACTTATTTTCAATATCTCATTCACATTCTGCAAAATCTTCATGCGTTGTTATCCTTTATCTGTAATCTGTCTACGTAGAGTTTAAAGAAACGCTACTAAGAGGTAACCAAACTAAGTCAGTTATTGAAAAGATTTGAACATTATTTGGAATTTGGAAAGTTGTCACACATTTTCTTGTTGACAAATACTTATGTTGTGATTCACCTTGGCCTATATAAGGTGTTACGCTTTTTTTGTATCTTTAAAAAAAAGGCGAATAGAAGTTGAATAAGGACTGGGTTGCGACTCACACTGTTACCCGCACATCGCGTCTGTAAATTTGTCTTGCTTAAAAAGTTTATTCATACTAGTAACAATATTTTGCGTGGGAGTGGGATACATAATATGAAGTCAGTATTTTTCTTGAAAGTTTGCATTTCTTTTATAAAAAAAATATAGATTGCATTTTCTAAAAAAAATTAGCATTTATTCACGAGATATCGGAAATCCAATATCAATTTTTACCAACTAGCTGTTGAATTTTTATAAACATTTTACTGAATGTCGGAAACAATATTTTTTTATAACATAAAATTAGTTTGAAGCCAATATCATTAATTTTTTAAAAAGATATTTAAGTCAAAAATATATTTTTACCAAATTTTATTAGTGTTATATGTTTTTATATGTATGTTACCAGCATTCAAAAACGTTATTTTTCATTACATATAATTATTTTGCATATAAAATCCTTTTCAAAATTATATTAGTTTGATATCGTGTAACCATATATAATATACAATTTAATGCAAGTCGCTAGTGTTGTTGGTTTGTGAGATATTTTGGTAAAACCAAATTTTAAAATGCTATGGTAAAAAAGCATCTGCATCTTTCTGCATTATTATCTTTTAACAACATTTATTTGAAGTCAATATGTTCACTGATTATGAGATATGGACGGTTCCCGAACGTACGCACACACTCTAGGGACCTTGAAATGTCGAGAAATGTCAAATTTTTTAATCAGACAAATCGGAACGAATACAATAACTTTTTCTGTAAAAGTTTGAGGAAAATCGAATGGACAGTCTTTTTACAAAAAATAAAAACCTAAAACAAATATTAATAAAAGTTGGTAAAAATTTATTTTCGACTCAAATATCTTTCCAAAACTTTGAGATATTGGCTTCTAAGTAATTTTATATTTTAAAAAATATTGTTGTCAACATTCAGTAATATTTTGAGAAAAATTGAGTTGACAGTTTTTTACGCAAAAATAAAAACATAAAAAAACATGACTAAAAGTTTGTAAAAATTGATTTTCGAATCAAATATCTTTTCAAGACTTTAAGATATTGGCTTTAAGCTAATTTTTTGTTATAAACAATATTGTTTTCAATATTTGGTACAATTTTGAGAAAAATCGAATTGACAGTTTTTTTTACAAAAAATAGAAACCAAAAAAAAACAATACTAAAACTAAGTAAAAATTTACTTTCGACTCAAATATAAATATCTTTTCAAAAATTAAAAATATTGGCTTCAAACTTATTTTATCTCACAGAAAATATTTTTTTCGACGTTCAGTAGATTTTTATAAAAATCTAACTGTCAGTTTTTTCATAAAAAATTAAAATATACAAAAAATAGTACGCAAAATTGGTAAAAGTTGATGTTCGGTTTTCGATATCTCGTGATAGAAGATATTGACTTCAAATTAATTTCATTCATCCAATTTGTATTTGTTTATATAAGAAATCATTTTATTTTAAGTAATGCTACTAAAATTGATAAAAATTGGTTTTCGACTAAAAATCTCGTTATAAAAAAAAATTATTTCGAAATCAAACTATTTCATTATATGCAAAATATTATTGGAAGTTTTCAAATTTTTAAGAATAATTCAACTGAGAACTTTTTTAACAAAACACGAAAACCTACAAACTTTTAAGCAAGACAAATCGACAGACGGGGTGAGAAGTTATCAGTGTGGGTCGCATCACAGCCTCTTTTTTTTTATAAAAATCCAACAAAAAGTTTTTTCATACAAAATAAAAATCTACAAAATCTAGAATTGCTAAAAATTTTGTTAACAAAACACGAAAACCTATTAACCTTTTAAGCAAGACAAATCGTCAGACCGGATGGGAAGTTGGCGCAGAGACATAACGCCCAGGGACATAACGCCCAAATTTTTTTTAGGGCTTATGTCCCACCCGAGTGGCACATAAAGCCGAAATTTAATTTGGGCCCTAAGTCCCACCCAAGTAAGACCTAAGTCCCAAATTTGTTTGTTAAAAATGGGACATTGTCCCCAAATTTTTGCAGAGCCAAAAAAGAATATAAAGTTTTTGTATTTCAATACAATGAACAATAATTTTTTGATACGGTGATAATACAAAAATTAGGAAAAACAAAAAAGTTTATTTTCAACATTATTTGCGGGTTCTCAGGATTTTAACTCTCTTTTTCGGGGTCACGCCCGCTCACGCAACTCCGTTGCTCCGCTTAGGGTATGTAAAGTCGCCAGGCAGGCGCCAATATCAACAGCTTTTTTGAATAAAAGCACCTGTGGGTGGCCAGCTTCGCGGGATCTCAGGATTTAAAGTGCTCCAAGTTGTGTCATTTGGTTATTGTTATTAAGTGGGACATTAGCCCCAAAATTTTTATTTGGGGTTTCGGTCTTACTTGGGTGGGACTTAGGGCCCAAATAAGATTTCGGCTTTAGGTCCCACCGAAGTGAGACATAAGCCCCAAAAAAAAGTTGGGCGTTATGTCCCTGGGCCCTATGTCCCTGCGCCTGTGGGAAGTTATCAGTGTGGGTCGCATCCCAGCCTCTTTTTTATTCGTTTTGTGTTTGCAAACATATTATACAGGTTGCATCAAAAAGTTTGTTCGTATATACGAATAAGTCATATCTTTGCAATGTATAAATTCAACTAAACTTAATTCGGGTTCTAATATACATTGTGAAAACTTAAAGTTTTTCGAACTTGGTTCATTGATGTAACTTAACTAAAATTCATTATTAGTATGGTCATATTTTCAAAAGTTTAAACATTTTCAGTAACCTATTCGTAAAGGGTATTGAAAGCTCCAGGTTTTTGATGTCCTGGTTTTCCCTTTAATGAATTTGAGTGTCTTGATCACAATAAAAGCAGGGTTAGATATGAATTTCAATCTCATATGAGACACCCACTAACTCAAATGTAGATTTTACAACTACAGTATTGTGTCATGAATTCTTGTGTTAGTTCCATGTAATTTTAAACTGTATCTAAAGCTATTTACTGCTTGCATTTTAAAATTTCCTACATATATTGATATTTTCAAGTTGCTATTTAGGAACTTTAAAAAGTTTAGTAATTCCTACTGATAACTTTCAATAGGTGCCCGGTAAAAATTTCCAAATGATATATTTTTAGCAAATTAATTCTATTATTAAGAGAACTTTAAAGAATATACAATAAAACAAAATGAAAGTACATATATTCTATTGAGGTACATTCGATAACTTAAATTCAAATATTTTGATAGGATTTTTGACTGTAAACGACACTATCTTTAAATGTTAAAGACCAATAACAACAAGAGATCAATTTTATTACTTAGAAAAATAGCGTATAAAACAACGTTTCACTTAACGTATTTCATTGATAAACTAACAATTTGTTTGTCATTTGTTAATTACCAATACTATTTGTTAATTGACAAAAATAGCTGACTCATCTGCAAAGCTTATTTATGAAATAAACCGCTTTTTTTACTTTTCTTTTTTTTAATTCTTAGGAAAATACAAAACAAAATCCCACTGTTTCAAAACGAACAAACGCAGTATCGTCAAGAAAAATAGACTCGTTTTTTTCAAAGAAACCACGTCCTGAAGTTGACAAATGTCTTGCAGAAAACATTGCTGCTCAAAATAGAAATGAAACGATTTGTCTGTTCTAGAAAATCAATGTGTTCCAACATCTTCAAAAACGTCTAATTCTGCAGACATTGAAAATTATGTTGGAAAAACTGGTATAGATGATTTTACCAAAGCTTTGCTCCTTGAACGGCATTGGGTGCTACCCAATAACTTTACGTTCCCTCACTGTATAGTTATAAAAAAGGGAAAACAAACAAAAACAATTGCACAAAAATCACATCTTGAAAAGTTCCATTGGTTGGTTTTGTCTGATAAAGATGAAGGCCTCTATTGTAAGTTTTGCGCATTATTCAACATAGCGCCTGGAGGTGGTTTCCAATCAAAGACAGCTCTTAAGCGGCTTGTGAAGAAACCTTTAAAAATGTTTGATGATTTGCTTGGTGAGAACGGTGCTTTGTTGATACACCAACGAAATCAATACCACCAAATATCCGTTGAAGCAGGTAAACATTTTTTGAAAACTTACCACAAGCCTGAGACGAACATTTTAAACCAGGTGAATTCACAAAGGTTACAGCAAGTTAAAGAAAACAGGGAAAGATTGAGACCCATAGTCAAGACCGTAATTTTTTGTGGTAGACAAAATATACCCCTACGTGGTCATAGAGATGATGGGAGGCTTTCAACCCATTTTCAAAATGAAAGCATTGTAGCAGGCACTGAGGGAAATTTTAGAGCCCTATTAAAATTCCGGATTGAATCTGGCGATATTTCCTTGAAAAACCATTTAGAAACTGCTAATTCCAATGCGACTTATATAAGCAAAACAGTATAAAACGATCTAATAAATATTTTTGCAGAGGTAATTCAAGAAAAAATTATAGCAAACGTAAAGCAAGCTAAATTTTTCGCTATCCTTTTTGATGAAACGACAGACCTTTTACATGTGTCGCAACTTAGTTTATCGATAAGATATTTGCATAACGGATGTGTACGAGAAGACTTTTTGGCATTTTGTAATGCATATGAAATGGTTCTGGAAGATGAAAATAGTACAGAGCCTAAGTTGACTGGAGTTGCTTTAGCAAAAACTGTTGAAAACATGTGTTCTAAATTCAACATAGATTTATTTTGGTGCATCGGAATCGGAACCGATAGCTGCTCTGTTATGGCTTCTGAAACCAAAGGTGCTGTACAAGAGCTTTTAAAAAAAGCGATACATGGAAAACGCTGTCCTTGTAGCAATCATGTACTCAACATTTCTTTAGCTACATCATCTAAAATAGTGTCTTGTCGAAACACATTTTTCACAATGAAAAAAGTGGTAGCATTTGCCAATGCTTCGGCTAAAAGGCACGTCATTTTCAAAAAAGAACTTGGTACTTCTATGCAAAGTATTTGCGAGACCCGTTGGGTGGAAAGACATGGACATGGACATCTCCAATTTCAAGGAGAAAATTTATCAAACATTTGTAGCGCTCTTCAAATAATTTCTACCTGGCAAGAAAGCAAAACAGCCAGTGATGCACATTGCTTATTGCAGACAATAAAAAGTTCTGACTTCATTGTTTCTTCTATTTGCTTGGTTGACGTCTTAGGTGCGTATATAATTTTTGTTATTCTATGTTTTTATTTTTAAATAAATTAATTTTATGTATTAAGGCGTAACTGTTTCGTTGAGCAGACTTTTGCAAACAAAGTCACTCGACATACAAAGAGCTACAGATGCCCTAGGAGATACGATGACAGTTCTACGTGAAAAGAGACAGAATGCAACACAAGTTTTTCAACAACTGTTTGGTGTGTCAAGACAGACACAAAGGGTGAATAACATCCCTAATCAATCAGCTGAGGAATATTTTCGAAGGGGTGTCTGTAAAACCGTCAAAAAACTTGGTGATAGTTATAAACTATTTATTAAAGACACTCCATGCAATGTCCTGATAAACAAATACAGATTATGGATGGTACAATGTCAGGGGAACAGATGTAATTGAACAATGCGATGAAAACCTCTTTCCTAACATTAAATGTTTTTTAAATATACTTGCTACACTACCTGTAAGCGTAGCTACAGCAGAGCGATCTTTTTCTACCCTACGTTGTCGTCGACTAAAAACATGGTTACGACATCAATGGTTGAAGAACGCCTTACAGGACTGGCACTTCTCCATGTTCATAAGGATGTTTTAGTGGATGCTGTTGACGGCCCTTTCACACCAAACGAATCCGAATCAATCAGAATCACTCCGAATCAAGTTGAATCTGATTCGTCATCTCCACTCTTTCACACCAGCTGAATCAACCTGAATCTATAAAAATCCTTTCATCTTCTTTTTGTTTTCCTTCTTTTAGTTGCTTTTGAGCTATCAGCATGGACGCAGTTGTTTTAAATGCCATAGTGTTTCGTAGGAGGCTCAACTCAAATATTGCAAAATACAATCAATACGGGCATATGATCTAACATAGAAATAATGATTATTATTACTGCGTACAATATAATTCTTACCTGGAATGTTTAATTCTTCGCCAATTTTCCTCCACACAGAACATATGAGATTTCTGTTGCTGTGATTTTTATCACTGGCGTCATAAATCGCACTATTTTCTTTAACTTTTAAAATTAATAACTCCACGTCCATCTCGTATGGTTGTTGATTCAAGACTGACCGGACGAGGAATCTGACAGGTTGAATCAAGTGCGACTTCGAATCAAACCTGATTGAACCAGATTCGTCCGGTCTGAAGGCGGGAAAAGAATCCCTTCACATTTAAACGGAGCGCTCGAAGCCGAATCTTGGTCAATCAGATTCAACTTGATTCGGAGTGATTCTGATTGATTCGGATTCGTTTGGTGTGAAAGGGCCCGTAATCGATCGGTTTGCAAAAGAAAAATAGTTATTTAAAACAAACTAAACATAAACTTTCATGAATTCCTTATTTATATCAAAACAATGTTTCTACCCTTAAATTAATTTAAAAAAAATATTTCCAAAAAACTATTAATATATTTTGTTTTAATTAATACGAGTATGTCTATTCTAGTCAACACATACAAACATATATTAATTAATGTTTTGCATTTAATAATTCCTCAAATGTACCTAATTCTTTAAATACTTTTTTTTATAGTTTAAGCTTATAGGAAATAGCCACAACTGTTTTTTTTTTATTTTAAAACAATTATTGGTATTTCATATTTAACTCGTATTTTAAGATTTTAATATAAAAACAATGTTCTTAACTGAAATGTATTATAATTCCAAAAAAATATTAATACGTTTTTTCGATAAAAACTTCTATTCCTTTATGATAAACATGTACCTATTTGCTTATAAAAGAAAAATTATTATAAACTTAAAAAAATTAACTTTATAAATACCTAACTTTTTAAATACTTTATTAATAGTTTAAGCTTGTGTATCTAACTAAGTAAGTATTTTTTTTTAAATTGATTTAAAATAAAAAAATTAATAGTAATGTATATTGAACTTGTATTTTTGTGACCCCTCCTGTATGCGAAGCTGGGTCCGTCCTTGCATACATACATACATATGTACAAATGGAAATACATACATATATTGTAGATTACTGGTTCACCTGGAAATCCATCAGAATCAAACGATTTCAAACCACCACTGAGGTGCCCATAAAAACTTTTTAGCTCCAACAAATACCGACCATGGCAGTTTAAAAATTTGGGGGTGACTTTGGTGCACCTTCAGTTTGAATGGTATTCTGCCTGGAAATAAAATTGATTTTGACACGAGTTTTATACAAATTATTTGAAATGAAGAAATGCCCGAGTTCTTAATATTTTAAAAACTGAGTTTCAAGTATAGTATCTAGTATAGTAGTACCCGTGATGCTTAGTGCGTTGGACTGTCATGCCAGAGGTCTTAGGTTCAATCCCCGCCTATACCATTTAAAGTTTTTTCACGGGTACTGCCTTTTACGAGGAATTGACAAATTCTCCAAGAGTAATTCTTGTCATGTTAAGTGTTTTCTCAAATTAGCCGTTCGGGTTCGGCTTAAAACTGTACGTCCCCTCCATCCCTGACAACAGTTTCAACCGAAAGTTAGTACATCGAGTTTTAAATGATTTTGAAACTTTTCTAAAGGAATTCGCCGTAAGAGTAGTATCGACAGTCGAAATATTAATTCAATTAAAAAAGTAAGGAATAGGTTTGATGACAAAACGAATCCCTGAAGAAAGTCAGCATTGTAATGGTACTTTGGGTTCCCAGCTGGGGTAAGTACTCAGTGGTGTTTTCCAGGGTTCGGAACTAAAGAAAAGTACTATAAACTTTAGTTTTATTAATTTAGCTTTATTGTTTCAATTTAAATATAATTTATTGTTTTTCTTTAATTGGTTTCGTATAGATGGTTGTCTGCTGGCTGGGCGTGCTGTGTTGTGGCCGCAGTAATTTTATCTTCGGAGGTCTGGTATGGTCCTGGTTTGCTTCCTTTTATGGTTTTTATTTTAAATCTCGAGCTCATGCCCGGTAGATCGCATTAAATGGTAGATCACGGACTCTTTATGACCGTCCGGTAATCACAGGCTTAACCTGGTTAAATCTCATTTTATTGTTTAACTGGTGAAATCTCAGATCTTAGTAAATCTGGTACATCACAGATTATTAGTCTGGTATATCACAGTTTACAACTGGTCAGCGTTGCCAAAATGTGCCCGATCGGGCCATTTGGCACTAAGTTTTTTATTTTGGCCCGTGTCCCGGGGCCAATATAAAATGGCCCGCATATTATATATTTTTTTTTTTCTAAAACAACAAATCCAATCTTTTTATTCCATCAACAAAATTATCAATGTGTTTCCTATCCATATATAACTTCCCATATTGAAAATGACACTGGGGTGGAATCGGCTAAGGTGATAGTTGACTATCATTTTTTTGATAGTCAAATTGGCTATCATTTTCATTCCGTCTGTGTAAGATGATTCAACTCAATTCAATTCGATTGAACAATTTAAGATTCAAATTGTCAAAATTCGTTGTTGCCTTGGTGAAAATTAATTCTTATAAAATATCTAAATAAAAGTATCAAATTGGCTGATTTTGAATAAAATTCTTGCTTTTTTCGAATGTCGTAAGCTTTGTCGGTCACAGGAATGTGTTTTTTTAAAGAAACAAAGTGAACTAAGAAAATTTTCCAGTTGTTTGTGTAAGCGTCTGGTAGCTCTATTCGGAATAAACATATTTTGTTTGAAATTGACTATCACATTTTTTTGTGACAGCTTTTTAGGTACCTATCAATTTGACTATCACCTTACGTAGATCAAATTCGATCATTTTGATTGTCATTTATCAACAATCACCTTAGCCGATTCCACCCCTGAACTAATTCATTCAGACTGACATGAAGTTTGTTTTTCATTCGTTTTCGCCAATCGCCACTTTATATTTTTCACCTACCTAGTACGTATCTCGTCTGTTTGTTTTGTCATATCTACAATTTCTTAAAACACAGCCCAAAAAGGCAAGAAGAACTTAAAGTTTTTCAAGAGTATCTTGATTTGAAGAACACCAAAATAAAGAAAGTTGTTGCAACGCAAACAAAAAATTTAATATTATTTTAAAAATTTTTGTTAAAGCTGAGTACTTAGACAATTATTTGAAGTTGAATTCGAACAGTTCTCTTTGAAACCCTTAGATGGAATATATTTTGGCTATGGATTTGATGACTTATCCGAAAATGTAATTTAATTAATTTAATTCAATTATTTTAATTGGAAATATAATAAGTTTGTTTAGAAAAGACAAATTGTTATTATTTTCTTAGACAAATTTTTTAGTGGGCTTGTAGTCCGCACATTTTGGAAATGGCCCTTAAAATTTTTGTCTTCGCGGCAACGCTGCAACTGGTACATCTTAGGTTTAGCCTAGTAAAATCACAGTTTACAACTGGTAGTTTTCGCAAAAAAAAAATCCAGACTATATAACTTCGACCGCCAGGACCATGACTATTGCTGATTACTCCGTGTGCTTTGCTTTCATGCCTCGACCATTTGACATAGCCCTCTTTATGCCATGTTGTTGAAAAGAGAGAGTGTAAACTATATCGATTATAAAACGAATGTAAGAGCGTATTTTATTGTTGTTATAGTTCGACACTGTAATAGGCCATATAGGCTTGGTGGCTCGTGGGAGTCGTGATGTGGTGAGTCGGTAGCGGCAGCGGCTTGTTATCTTTCTAATCTTCTATTCCCATTATCTCCCACTATGATTGTTTAACTTACGTTTTTAATACCGGTTTTGTTGGGTGTGGTGAGTTTGGGAGTTCTTGTCTTGTCGCTTTAAGTATACGATGTGCAACTTGCTTCTTGTATTAATCTTAGTCAGTCTGTCTTTTAGTTAGTTCGAGGTAGGTCATGGCGTTTGTGAGGGTCTGGTGCATGATATGAAAGGCCAGTGGAGTCGGTCAGAGGTTTTTTTTTTTTTTTTTTTGGTTATTTGTAATGCTTCATTACAGCATTTATATTGTTGGGTTTCAAACTTCAATTCGTCCAACACAATTTGTATTGCACTGTCCAAAAAGTAAAGTCAAATCCAACAAAGAAGGGATATATCAAAACCGAATGAAGTTTTAATCGAAAGTTTTATGAGTAGGTTAAAAAAAATTCACAAGTGCATAAACCTCGAACCCAAGGCTGCAAAGACCGTTGTCAATGCTGAGGATATGGAAGGACCACTTTTGCAGACTGTATAACGCCGACGACGAACCTAATTCCGCTGTCAGGCAGGATGATCCATTCAATTTAGACGGCGAAAGCCAACAATCCCCTCTTCCCGACTAAGACTAAGTAAAGATTGTTATATTAAAGCTGAAGTTTAACAAAGCCGCTGAAGCAGATAACTTGAATGCCGAGCTCTTCAAAGCAGCTGGAAATAATTTGGTTAGGAGTATGCACCAACTTATCTGTAAGATATGGTCGGAAGAAAGCATGCCCGATGAATGTGCCAACTATAGAGAAATCAGTCTACTTAACATCGCTTACAAAATCTTCTCTGCCGTAATATGTGAACGTCGAAAGCCATCGTCATCAACATGATAGTTCCATGTCCATATCAGTGTGGTTTTAGATAAAGAAAGTCATCGATTTCAGGGCCGCATGTGACAGTACAGTAACGAACTGTATAGAGCGATGTCTTGTTTTGGCATCTCTTACAAACTCGTCCGTTTGAGAAGAATGAAAGGTTGGAAACAATTTAACAGAACTTTTTGAAGTCAAAGAAGGCTTTAGAAAAGGTGATGCGCTGTCATGCGATTTTTTTAACATCGTCCTTGAAAGAATAGTACAGAGCTCTCACGTCAACACCAGAGGCATTATCTTTCAAAATTCTGTCCAAATTGCTAGCATATGCTGATCACATTGACATAATCGGAAGAACTCAGCGTGATGTCAATGGGACTTCTGTAAGTATTGAAACAGAAGCTCCGAAAATATGTTTATCGGTAAATGAGGGCAAATTAAAGTACATGCTTTCCAGTGTTGGGACTTCTACCACTTAAGTGGTATTTCTACCACTTTTTGGTGTTCATGAAAATCTACCACCTAAAAAGCAAATTCTACCACTTTTTGCAACTCACCGTTTACCTATCATTAAACTCTACCTTCTACCATATACCATACGCATACGACTACAACTCCACGCGTCCACTCCACAAACACAACAGCATATCAAATCGCTATGATGGATTTCTCCCATGCACTTTTTTACCCCAGTTATCTTTCTTTTTCTCTGTGTTGCTGTTGTGTGATCTTCCTTGTACAGATCTTACATAGTTGTCTAGTCTCTGTATAAAATAGATTGTTTACTTTTGCCACAGATAGATGAATATTATCAACGAAGAAGTTTCATTTAATTTTTTCAAGTATTTAATCCACTAATTTATTATCTTTGGAGTTTTGGATTTTAGAGTTTGGAGTTTGGAGTTTTTTTTTGGAGATGAAAGCACTAATGTTTCATCAAAAAAGTGTCTTGTTGTTCTTGTGAGGTATTTTGATTCAGTTGAGGGGTTAGTAAGAGACAAGTTTTTTGGGTTGTTTGAGCTAGAGGACTCAACAGCCGAATCAATTTACAATAAAATTGTAGAAACATTAAATCATTTTAATGTTCCCATTCAAAATATGACAGGATTCGCTTCAGACAATGCTGCTGTTATGACAAGTTCATTAAGCGGTGTAGCCTCACGTTTAAAAAATATTAAACCTAATATTTTTACCATTGGATGTACCTGCCATAATTTAAGTTTGTGCTCCACTTATGCTGCTAAATGTTTACCAGGGCAAATAGAGAAATCAATAAGGGATATCTATTTCTATTTTTGCCACAGTGCGAAAAAACAATAGGATTTCTTTACCTTCCAAAAAGCACTTGGGGTCAATGAACACCAAATTTTAAAGGTTTGCCAAACTCGTTGGCTTTCAATGGAAATGGTCATAAACCGAATTATAGAGCAGTGGGATCCCTTGTTTCATTACTTTATTTTGCTCGCATTTGAAAAGCCTTCTTCTAAGGCTTCACAAATTTTTAATTTTTTAAAAAACAAAGACAATTTAGTATATTTAAATTTTTTGTCAATAAATCTTAAAGTTATAAACGAGTTAAATAAAACATTTCAATCTGAGAACACAAAAATACACTTGATATTCGAAAGTATGACTCCATTAAAATTAAATTTAAAGACAAATTTTGTAAAACCAGAAAATATTAATGTAAACACAAATATAAAAAACAGTGAAAACTATTTACCATATTCTCAAATGTATTTTGGCCTTTACTTTGAAAGGTACTTACTTGAAAATGATATTGTTGAACGAGATGTAATGCAACTACGAAAACCTTTCAAACGATGAACTAAAATTTTTCAAATATTTAAACCCGAAAAACGTCATTGATGGAACAATGCCATCAGTTTTAGGTCTCACGACACATTTTTCACCAACTATAAATAACTCAGAACTAAAGTTAATTAATAATTAGTGGAGAAAATTAGTTGTAGAAAATCAATTACTCCAAATTTTTAAAACTGATGACATTGTTTCACAATGACTTTTGATAAAAAACTTAAAAGACGGAATGTACAATTTAATTTTTGAAAACATAGGTATCTTCCTTTATGTTGGAGCTTTGTTGCTTACCGCATAGCAGCGCTGCTGCTGAACGCAAATTTTCAGATTTAAAAAATATAAAAAATGAAAAAAGAAATAAATTAAAAACTACAACCGTTCACAACATTTTGGCTGCAAGGGAAATTTCAGTAAATTTTCAGAATTTTGATCCTCCGAAAGCATTACTGAAATATGCTTCAAAATTTAAATTTTCCGGCGGTCTATATAGCAAAAAATAAATTTAAGTTTTTCTAACTAATTTAATTATTGTGAATTGTGATATTTGAAACTGAAAGAACTGAATTATTGTTTCTTTAATTTTTTGTATTTTTTAATAAGCTATTGAATATAAGATTTACTACATAAATATGGGTTTTAATTTCTACCACTTTTCTACCACCTTTTTGACATCATTTCTACCACTCTTTTGCTTCTGCGAGGTCCCAACACTGATGCTGTCATCAAGAAAAGGCCTAGAACACCGAGCGACGTCTCGGTCAAAACGCCACAATCGAAAGGCGTAATTTTGAGGATGTTTAGAACTTTGTCTATCTAGGCTCCGCTATGAACACAGAAAACAACATCATTTCGAGATCATAAGCAGAGTAACTCTAACCGCTAACCACTGTTTCTTTGGGCTAAAAAGGCAATTGAGTAGTAAAGCCCTCTCAAGCTACCAAAGTGTCGCTATATAAGACCCTTATCATCCCCATGCATGCAGAAGCATGGACTATGGATAAAGCGGATGAAAACACCTTGGGCCGTTTCGAGAGAAAAGTTCTGCACTTGATCTATGGTCAGTATGCATAGAAGGTGTGTGGAGGTGAAGATGGAACGACGAGCTGTACGGGCTGTACATTGAACGTAGACTTAGCTAGAAGGGTAAAAGTCCAACGACTGAGTTGGCTTGGTCACGTAGAGTGCATGGAAACTAATGGTCCGGCCCGGATTAGATGGCACGCACAAGTGGAAAGTGACCACACACAACTTGTAGTGCGCAACTGGAAACATCTAGCTTGGGACATAGCTAGATGGAGCAGTTTGTTGGGTGAGGCCCTAGTTCACACAGGACTGTAGCGCCACCTTTAGTAAGTAAGTAACATATATGATCCTATGCAGCTTGTTTGTATTCCTTGTTTATATAAGACATTAAGAGCTTTATAAAACACTTGGACCATAGCTGAGCAGATTCTTGTGTTAACACTGAATTTTATTTTTCATCACTGACATTAATTTTTCCAATAAGTTCTTTTACTTTAAACTGTTTACTGAATTCTTAAAAACGGGAATAATATTGTTTGTGAACTTGGAAAAAAAGCAATTCAATTACGTACATCGCTATTCTTTTCAAATTTAAAAGGTTCCGATGAACGTTTATGAAAGCTTTTTCACTCAAACAGCTCTTACCAATTATTGAAGAGCAATAATGTTGGTTTAAGTTTTCAGGTGAATTTTTTACTTGAACATGGAATTGTCAAGAAAATCCTTCATTTCTTTGATTTGTATTCTCTTTCCCTGCAACTCAACTGATGGACCCAAACTCTAATTACTTACTTGATAAAAATACATATAACCTGCTATAACGCGAATACTAACATATTTAACAAGATAAAACATTTTCTAAAATTCTAGAACTAAAGTTGTATCTTTAAACTCTCTTTAGGGAATGTAGATACTGGTAAACAAATATTATAGTTTGCATAAGGTTTAATTTTAAAATAGTCTTGAATCGGTGAAGGGAAAAATTAACCCAACGTGATAGGGCCAAAAAAAAAGAAAAATACACCAGAGACCAAACATAAAATGTGAAAAACATAACCCTATTTGTACCTATGTCTACCACCCTTTTCGTCCTTAAAAGCAACAGTGGCAGCACTTTTTTTTATCACGTAATAGATGGTATAGTCAGATTCAGTTGTTGTCTAGTCAAAATATTTAAGGATATATACAAGTTCCCTTTTTCGTGAAATTTTTAACAGTTCTCAAACTAAAAAAATAAACACGCACACATTCTCATATAAGCCAAGCATGCTGGCAGGACCAAAAGAATATATATGTATGCATATGTGATTTGTATAGTACTAAAAACAAAAAAATCTTTTCTCATTTTTTGGTCCTTTTTTGAAGGGAAAACTCATAAATGGATTTTAGCATGCATGAAATCCTTGTACATCTTCGGGGATACGCGAGAATGTGAATTCGTATGGAAAAATATTATACAATTTACATATGTATATGCATGAAATACGTTTAATAGGTGAATATACATAATATATTGTGTACAGTGCTGTGAAAAATACATTATTTTATAAAAAAAAAAGACTGAAACTTAAAAAAAAACATGGCGACCTTCATGACTGATTCTCTACTACCGTTATCCCTTATTACAATGTAATTATTATTTACTAACGAAGACGGAAACGTAAAAGCTGGTATTCAAATTTACTTGTTTGGGATTTGAAGGGGAAGGAAGGACTTCGAACACAATTGATCAAAATTTTCGTACAGTTGACGTCAGCAAAAATCAATACAAACGAAGTTTGTAACAAATGAGTATATTAAATAGTTTTTAGTAAATAACAGTGACAGTTAAACTTATAAATAAGGTAGATAGGGCGGATAGTTTGCTACACGTGAACATGCAACATATAGCTGCCCATGAGAAAAACATGGATTTTCCAAATCTAAACCACAAATGGACATTTTTTGGCCTTGAGACTTATTTATAGACATGGCAAAAGTAAACTGTAACCTTGTGAAGGGTATGCTACAATTTTTAAACTTTCCAGTTAAAATGGTTGCTTCAGGAATATTTTTGGTGATCTTTTTGATGACTAAACGTGTAAAGTTGCATAATTTAGGTGGATTCAAATTACGCAAGAGAATAATAGGTGAAACCATCTTTTATCTGAGGTTATGTGGGGGCATTAAAGGAGTATCTAGTGAGTTTAAAAAATCAATTGAAAAATTTACACTATCACTTTTATTAACAATGCTATCGATTGATTTAAAAGACATCAGATTGCTTGGTAACAACTATTGTATCTGGAAATTAATTTCGTCAACATCAATCATTGGTTGCGGTTCTATTTTAGCGTTCCAAAAATCTGGTAATTGTTCGGAAAATACAGGGTTATCCATTTTGCGGTTTCAAAAGTAAACGTAAATAAAACACATATAACATATTTTTGTTCATGATATTTTTATTTTATTATAAAGTTGACATTATGTGTGAAACACTACATCATTTAAATGACAACCACGCGAATTGTTACAAGCATCGATTCTTTTGCGGTAATTTTCGACCACTTTTTGACACATATTGGGCGGTATCTCAGCCATAACTTGACAAATGTTGGTTTTTGAGTGTTCAAGAGTTAAAGATTTATCTGCATAAATATAATCTATCGCGTAGGCCCACAAAAAAAAAAGTCCAGCGGTGTCAAATTGCATGATCTTGGTGGCCAGTCTCTTGCAATCAAGCCATTTCGCTCGAGATGTGTGTGGCATGTGACACCGTTTTGTTGAAACCACATATTCTCCAAGCCGTATTACCATTACGCTCCGAATTGTCGGTGACAGTCGTTCCATCGTCGTTTTCAAAGGAGTAAGGTCCAATCACACCTCCGGACCAAAGAACGGATCAAACAGTGACTTTTTGTGGATGTAATTACCCCAAATATGACAGTTTAGTTTATTACCATTTTTTTAATTTTTAATTTTTTTTTTTGTATAAGGTTTTAATTGTTATGCGTTGTGCGATAGTTTAGCGATCCATTTTCCTGAATGCCAGACTCTCAACTGAAAAAAAATGATTTAACAACTTAGTTTGACAGTTGTCAATTCCAGCCCTTTACTTTTGAAACCGCAAAATGGATAACCGGTTATACAAAATCAATTATGTCACTCTCTGGCAGTATCGAAAGTGCTGCAAACATATTGGCTTTATAATGTTCGTACAAAAGGATCAAGGTGACCGCCAAGGGGGCTACTTCACAAATATACGACGATGAGACAAGGCTAATTCTCCCGCGGTAACAGAAACTTCCGGTGGAACAATACAGCTTAAGTCACTTCTATAACCAACTATCTAACAATAAAATCTTTGACATTCAAATTTGGATTAATTTTATAATTATGTTGTTGAGAAAATGCTTCTTCCGAAATTTATACTCCATACGATACTCGGTTCTTACGTTATAGGACTCCAAAGGTCTTTTAAGCCATAACAACAAGCTTACCGATTCTCTTACTGATATTTTGTGGTGCCTCGGAGTTCCGTTTTATCGCCAACTTTCTTTGTCCCATGGCATGGAGACCTAGAAATAAAAACTAGAACTAGAAACAGATTATTTTTTTAGCACAGTATTGTACCAAAAAGAAGAACAACGGAACCAGCAGAACTTCTTTCTTCAAATATATTTCGAAAAAGTAGAAAATTTGCATATGGCGTCGCGCACTAGATATAAATTTAATTCAAAAAATCAAGCTTTACACTAAGTCGCGCACTCAGTTCTAGTTTGTAAGGAATAAGACTATAATATTATATAATATACCCATACGAGTACATATGTAGGTTATAGATGCAGAGTAAATGTTAGGGCTTACTTTCCTCAACCAGCATCAGCAATGGGATATGAGAGAATGTATATCTAGCTCTACCTACCCCATACCCTACCCACCTACTAAACGTATATTATTTTATATGTTAGCTCTGTGATGCAACATCACATCATAGTGAAAATGGATATTTATATGCTGGGAGCAGATTTTGGAACTTGTATTATGTATGTTGAGTTGAATATGTCAGATTCGCTTATAACATGTATTAAGTTATAAAGTATCTTAGATGAAAAAAAAAACCTTAAAATTAGCAGTTAAGGCATTCTACTGTAGCTACATAAAAGCTGTGATGTACAGCAAATTTTGTTGGAAGCAGTGGGAGGTAAAAGTGAATAATATAGGTACCTGCTGTTTAAAACACAAGCAAAATAGATAGAAGTTTATCGAACTGAAATGTTTCATTTAAAACAGTCTTAAAATATATGCAACATGATTTTAGCAAATTATAACCCATACAATCAAACAAAATCGAATAGCTTTTCGAACCCTTAAAAGTATAGCGTCGAAGAGATTTCTGACATTTTTTTATAATTTAATAAATATATAAACATATGACATTTGTAAGTTGTCAAAAGTGGTTGCAAAAAATCAGAGCTCTCTTAATAAATCTCGAAAAAACATGAATTAAAATCCCTAAAAATTTATAAAGTGCTTTCAAGTTGCGTATCAAAATCAACTCTATGAGAAAAGATCAACTTCAAGTAAGTTCTATTCATAAGAAAACCTTAACTTGCGAAAATAGCATAATCAAATTAGCTAACCTCAATTAATGAGTAAGCGAGGAATATAAGAAACATCCCCTGAACACCCACAAAGTGAAAAGCGCTACTCATCTACAGCAATCACAGTTTTGACAACTATGGGATCTTCTGGAATAGACGTTGAAGCGATAATGAAGAAGTTGCTTAAGGAAAACAACGATGAACTCTTTCAAAATCTTGCAACCAAGTCCGAAGAAGTGTCACAAAGAGAAGTGCCGCTAGAATCTTGTAACAAAACATTGGAAGAGCAGCAAACCTTGTGGTACGACTTCCTACAAACAACCCGGATTCCTGTGAGAAAGCTAAGTCCATCTGAGCTAGTCTTCTGAATGAAACCCATGCAAGCCCTTTGGTCGAATCCGCTTATAGCATACGCAACCGCAACACACTTGGAGCAACAATAATTGTGAGAATGAAGTCTCGTGAAACAGCCTGGAACGTGCTAAAAAACTCAAATACCCTGAAAGGAAAAAGCCATAAGCATCCAGAAGTATCTACCACCAAATGTGCGTCATAGGCGAGCGAAGCTCCTACGCATAATAAAGATGCTCCTTAAAAAGGTCCCACGGAAAGGAAAAATTGCTGTTCGCGACGACAAAATGATAATCGAGGACAAAGTTTTTACCTGGGACTCCAAGTTGGGGCTGAAGTGTGGTGAAAATGATGGTCTCGATGTTCTGAAAACTATTTTTGGAGACATTTCTTCTTTAAACTTATTAATGAATGAACTTTTAAATCAAAACAATGTGTATAATATGTCAAACTCTTCAATTGACAGCCAAGCACACAGGGTGACAACGCATCAACCAATTTTATATTTGGGTGCGACCACAAGCAATGGGTGTTCACACGAGGCGTGCGAATCTGCAGTCTCCAGAAAGAAAATAGTTTGTTAGTTAATGTTAAGATTTTAAGTTATAATGTGTCAGGATTGAACAATAAATTATTATTTGTAAACTTTTTTAATTAGGTATATCAAGCAAATTGATATTTTTATGCTTTTGGAGACACATTTATTAGAAAACGAAGAGGAGCAATTTAAAAAAATATTTAGTAATTATGAATTAAGATAGGTAAACGCAATCAGAACAGCTAACTATGGTCGAGGCAGCGGAGGTGTATTTTATGGTTATCGTATAAATGTATGTGAAGTAGAAATGAGTTTCAGAAGAGTAGTTAATTCTTACGTGATGGATGTTAAACTTGGGAGTGATACAGTGTGCATAGTCCCTATTTATATAAATTGTAGTAACTGGCAATCCGACTTCAAAAAAGTAAGCGAGAATCTGTAAGATGTCAACTCTACGAACTTCATGCTTATTGGTGACTTTAATGGCAGGATTAGCTTGTCCCAAAACAACTTTTTCTGTACACAGTGGCCTGTTTATAACATCAATCGAAAATCACAAGATATTATATGTGATCGAAAAGGCAAACAAATCTTGGGACTTTTAGATGGATATGACTGTCATGTGTTGAATGGTAGCTGCACAGAAGATTCAGAGGGTGAGCTTACATTTATAAGAGGTCAAGCTAGCTCTATAATAGACTACTGTTTTGTATCTGGATTGTGGAACAATATTGTGAGCGATTTCAGAGTAGGATCACATGCCGCTTGAAGATACTTTTACAACACTGCGAACAGAAACACCAACCGGCGCAAAAAATTGAATCTTATCCCGAAAATGCGCTTAAATGAAAGAAATAAGAGCAAGTTCCAAGAAAACATTAGGAAAGAAATTAGAGAACTTCGAGAACTAAACAAACTCGTAGATATATCGGTATTAACGCAGATCATCAAAAAAGCGAACCCACAAAACCAACAAGCATAAAACAAAAAACTAATTATAAGCAAAAGTGGTTTGATTCTGAATGCTTAAAAGCTAGAGATCTATCATTCAAATTTTTAAAGCTATTCCAATCACGAAACTTGCCTGTTTTTAGAAAACTGTACTCCGAGGCAAATATTGAATTCAAAAGAATATGTGCAGTAAAAAAATCTGCCTTTGAGCAAGAGACAGTATCGGTTATCAATCGCACCCGTAGCTCTGCCGAATTCTGGAAGGCTGTGAAAACCTTTAATAGAACCACGAATATCATCATAAGCGATCACTTCCAAAAGCTTCTGAACGCAACGATAAGATCACCATTGGTACTATACGCAGCCCCTTTAATCACAGATGACTTTCTAGATGCGCCGTTTTCAATAAATGAATTCAAAGAAGTTATTGAGAAAGCTAAAGTGAATAAGGCGCCAGGAGATGATCGTATTCCTTTTGAGCACTATAAGCACCCAACTGATGAATTTTTATTGCTGCTTACTAAAGAATTTAACCGACTTTTCGAAAATGCTATAGTCCCGAAAGTTTCAGAAAATCAATAATTTTTCCGCTTTTCAAAAAAGGAAACTATGATGAAGCATCAAATTATAGAGGTATTTCTTTCTTAAATACAAATGCAAATGCTCTTCACTGGGCTTATTGAGAATAGAATGTCCGAATGGGTGAGGAGAAAGAGTATACTCTCTGAATATCAGGCCGGTTTCAGGAAGAACTATTCCACAACGGATCACATATTCTCACTGTATACAACATTGCCGTTTCATATATCAGGAGAAAAAGAAAACTATATGTATTCTTTGTTGACTTTCGAGCAGACTCTATCGTTCGTGAAGCGCTTTTCTATAAGCTGTATGCCATTGGACTGTCGAGTAAAACAATGAACATTCTGAAAGCCTTGTACACAATGAATACAGCATACATATGGGATGGAGCGTCTGTCTCGGCAGAGTTTCGCACGGAAGTGGGTCTCAAGCAAGGGTGTTTACTGAGTGCTTTGCTCTTTATATTATTTATAAACGACATAACAGATGTGGTCAAAGGTGGAATTGTGTTTGGAGGAACTACTATACCTGCACTTTTGTATGCAGACGACACAGTCTTCTTTGCAGAGACGGTGGATGGACTGCAAATGATGATGAATAGGCCAAACGGCTATTGTAATCGCTGGAATCTCGACATAAATCTATCAAAATCCAAGATAATGATATTTAGAGCGGGTCGCGGCAGCACTGCAAGGAAAGAAAAGTGGACATTCAATAACGAGGCAGTCAAAATTGTTCGAGAGTATAAATATCTGGGAGTTCTATTTACTTCGAATCTAAATATGAAAAAACATCTAGAACTGAATATAACGGAGGCAAAACGTGCAATTTCAACTGTGTGGGAACGCTGCTTCAAAAGTGACTGCATTGACCATAGTACAAAACACAAACTTTTCCGCTCCACAGCTGCATCGATTTTTATTGTATGGGGCTCAGGTTTGGGGTTACTGTTCTTTTGAAGCAATCGAAAAGTTTCTCCGATACTTTATTAAAAGAATCTTCCGGCTTCCGAGAAATACCCCAAACTACATGCTGTATCTGGAAACAGGGCTGCCTCCCATGATATTGGAAACTCTAAGCATGCATTTCAACTATATTGTCAAAGTCTTACAAATGAATGATGCAAGAATACCCAAAACCATACTGAAGTTTTCAATTATGGCGGCAGGACATATGGCCACGGAATGGGAAAGTTTGGCGGATACCTGCAGTATGAATCTGATGGTAACTCAAAATGAACAACCTTCCCTGCTGTGGAAAAAGTTTAATATACTTTAAGAAAAATATGGTCACATCTTGTACGACAGAAACACATCTGAGGCCCGTTCGGCGCTTTTTAGATGTTATTATAACCGTTTAAACTTTTGCTTTGGTAATAATACATACCTTCTTAACACCATGCCATTAAATAAAATTACCACTATTTTTAAAACGAGAGGAGAATTACTTAAACTTAACTTCATGCCTCATCGCCAAGATTTACCTTTACTTTGCAGTCTTTGCAATCTGTCCAATCATGAAAGAGTTCAGGGTGAGATATTTTGGAAAAAAGCCTTAATGAAGCCGAGCTTATTGCCATACTAAACGGAAATGTCGGATGGAATGCCCTATATAATTATACTGTCGCTGCTCTTCGTTATAGGAATTGTATAATAAATGAAGATTTTTAAGATACAAATCTAGATATTTAGATATTTTTTTTTGCTATAATATTGTATTTAAACTTAAAAATGTCAGTCTGTTAGACGGCCATAGGCCAAACCATATAGACTTAAGTAAGTTTTTTATTATATATCTAAATTGAATATGTAAAAACATGTTATTAATTATCTAATGAAATAAAGAGTTAACTAAAACTAAACTATATAAATATAAACACGAAGGAATTAAAAGGCATAACCTCTTTTTCAAAATCACATGAACGTAAAGAAGAAAACGGGCAAATAATATAAGTAAATCTCGTTCCTTTTTCACACTTACGCCGCTGTTTTTCCTGTATAATAGCTTAGCCATCGAGTTTTTGACAGACGGCGCGACCTAAGAATTTGCAAAACGTAATGTTACTTCAAACCTCGGGCGTTGTGAAGAAAGTTTAATTACATTTTTTTTTTCTCGATTCTTAAATAAAACCAACAGAATTGTAATGACAATATAGTTGTCAGCGGTCAAAGCGCGACAAAATAGAAAATAGATATATTGGGCCGGTAAGCTCGAGCTTACGATATTTACGATCTAAAGCGAGCACAAAGCTTGAGTTAACATTTCAGATTCCCTCATGAGAGTCCATTGTTTCAATATGTCAAAGTCGGTGTAACCGAAAGCTATGCTATAATCCACTTACCGAGAACGAGACGCAAGTTTTGCTGAAAACATCAAAGATGCTTATGAAAGTTTGTTGGAAAATCCAATGTTAGCGGTGTCACGTCTCTCGGAAAAACCTCGGCTTTTCATAAGTTTACTTTTTTTATATTGTGCGTGCACTCAAGGCGTCAAAGATGTTGAGAGGTTCCAAAGCAGGATTAAAGTTCGAAAGTATTATGAGCAGGTGAAACGAAGGCTGCATAGACGAAAGTGGAAACATCGTAGTTGAACCTCAGTCAATGCTGATGATATGGAAGGACCAATTCTGCTACGGCGCGGCGATAACGAACGATATTCAACTTTCAGACAGGATGATCCATTCAACATCGACGGTGAAAGCCAACAATCCCGTCTTCCCGATTTAAACGCAGTAAAGATGGCCATATCGAAGCCAAAAACTAACAAAGCCGCTGAAGCAGATGGCTTAAAAGCCGAGCTCTTAAAAGCAGTTAGAGACAATTTGGTTAGGAGTATGCACCAACTTATCTGTAAGATATGGTCGGAAGACAGCATGCAAGTGGAACCTCAGTATTGTTTGCCCGATACTGAATAAAAGAAGACTCTCTAAACTGCATTAACTATACAAAAATTGGTCTACTTAACATAGCCTACAAAATCTTCTCTGCCATATTATTTAAACGTTTTAAGGCCATCGTCAACAACCTGATAGGTCTTAACCAGTGTGATTTTCGACCAGGAAAGTCCACAGTCAATCAAATATTCACATTATGGCAGATCCTGGAATACTCTTGCTAATCGCTGTTTATTTGGGCTAAGAAAGCAAGCCCTCTCTCGAGCAAACAAAGTGTCGCTTTATAAGACCCTCATCATCCCAGTCCTGCTATACGGTGCAGAAGCATTGACTATGATAAAATCGGATTAAAGCACCTTGTGTCCTTTCGAGAGAAAAGTTCTTAGCGTGATCTACGGTCCCGTATCCATAGAAGGTGAGTCGAGAAGGAGATGAAACGACGATCTCTACGGTCTGTATACAGCGACGTAGACTTAGCCAGAAGGGTAAAAGTCCAACGAGTTAGATGACTAGGTCACGTAGAGCGCGGAAAGTCTTCGAATCCACACCCAGAGTACAGCGCAGTAGAGGAAGACCACGGGTCATGTGCCGCGCACAAGTGTAAAGTGACCTCATCCAACTTGAAACTTGGAGCGCGAAACTGGAAACATATGCATAGGGACCGAGCTAGATGGAGAGTAGGTAGGTTGGGTCAGGCCCTAGTGCACACAGGACTGTAGGGGCACCTTAAGTAAATAAGTAGTGCACTCAGAGGGATATGAATACCCTTATAATGGTTAAACACAGTGTGAGCAAATAGGAAGGGAGAATAGGATTAGAAAGGAGATACTGATACACATTTGTTTTGAATGTCTGCACAATATATTGAGTTTGAAATATTGAGTCTGGTAAAGCATTTCACATTCGTGTTGTGCGACTAAAAAAAGAATCTCTGTACTTTACAGTACGTCCGAAATCGGGATCAAGGGTAAACTGATGAGCATTCCTAGATAAACTTGTAATACGCGGGAATTGTTTAAGGGAAGAAATGCAACTGGTTATTTCACTAGAGCATTGTTTATGCAAATAGCGATTAAATAATGACAGACATGAAACCTTACGACGACGCGACGGTGCTCTAGAGATACAAAAGTTTCATTTAAACAACGGTCAGCTATAATTTTTAGAGCTCTCTTTTGAATTCTGTCTAAGATGCTCAAGTGCGTTATTGGAGCACCTGCCCAGATATGAGAATTTTACTCAAGTTTCGGAAGAACCTAAGCTTTATAAATTATAGCCAGGTAAAAAACTTCTTGCATCGACGAAGAAAACCTAAACACTTAGCAGCGTTTTTAGCGACTTCATATCTCTGATCACTCCACAAGAGTTGTTTTGTGATGCACATTCCTAGAGCTAAAAGCTGTTCAGTCTCCTCGATGCAAGTACCACCCATGGATAGTGGAGTTGGGGGAGGGTTACGCTTTTGCGATAGTAGACAGCATCAAGTTTTCGAAGCATTAAATGCTACACGGTTTTTGATTCCCGCAATAAAACAATGCTGTCGTTATCAGAACTTAATGAGCTTATCATATGCTGCCGTTGATAGTCCACATCCGAAGAACAAGGATGAAAATTTACAAAAGAATATGAAAAGCTGAGGGTACTGTCATCAGCGAGACAATTTAGCGGGTAAGAAGTTTCAGACAAAAGATCATTTATAAAAATAAGGATGAGTGCCGGAGGCAAAACGGAGCCCTGAGGCACACCAGCATTTATTTTGTGGATATCAAGTTAGAACTCGTCCAATTTTACTTGAAATGAACGGTCCGAAAGGTAATTTCTAATCCATCCAACAAAGAAGAGAATCATCAATACCAAATGAAGGCATTTTCGATTAGAAAGCTTGATGGCAAACTCTATCAAATGCCTTTGAAATATTAAGTGCAATAATCTTACTTTCTCCAAAACGATGTAAAAATTTGTTCCACTGTTCGGTGAGATATACAATTGGTGCATTAATTGTCGGCCGGCTATACTTACACAACTTTAAGAAAAAAAAATATACATTATTAAGGGCCAAAGTTCAAAAAATGCCCCCTTCCCAAGTCCAAATTCGATTCTCTCATCAACAAAGTTTAAGTAATCCTGCATGGAGGTCCTTTAATTTCATATCTTCAATTTCATCAAGAAAAAGTCGGCTAACATTGCTCTGTAACGCCCGCCGTTTACCGAAACATTTTTCCCAACCTAATTTTCGAATAAAAGTTGTCCAAAAGCCTCCATTCCAAAATCCGCACCAAACGGTCAATCTTTGTGTATGCATTTGATTGTCGACAATAACGTGCGGTTTTTCGGAGCCCCAGATGTGGCAGTTTGGATGGTTAAAGCAGCCGACATAGAATGAATATGTCCCTTATCATAAAATGTAATATTTCGCCCAAAATTGTTGTCCACTTCAAGCTGCTCTAAGTCCTAACTGCAAAGCGTTAACGAAGCTGATGGTGTTGAACCTTCAATAGCTTATTCAATTAGACATTCGCTGACGAATTCCCGATATAGTTGTGGTGCAGAACTCTTTTTAAGCTAATGCGTAAAATGTTCAGCGGCTTACATCGATATGGTGAAAGAATTAATTTTCACGAACTCTTCTTCAGCAGTTACACTCTTTTCTGTGAGCAGGTACGACAATATGGACCATGAGTTTTTAATTCTGCCCAAAACTTCTTTTCAAAAAAGGCAATTATTACTTATAGAAATAAATTTTCAATACTTCCAAACGTCTTTCAAGCGTAAGGCTATTCATTTCGTTCATTCCGTAGAGCATGATACTGCCTTTCTGTCAAGATTTCATGGAGAAACAGTTGATAAAAAAACGTTGAAATGGCCTAGTCTGCGAATGAAAGGACTTAAATATTATCTTCTTTTTTAAATAAATTTTCAAAATTTGTAAGCGTTGTTCTGGAATTAAACGATTCTTAACCCTCCACCTGCCGTGCGGGCGGCCTTCGTGATGGACGAAGAGGATAAAGATGAACAAGGCTGACTACGACGGATTTGATGGCTGTGAAGAAATTCCATTATCAGAGTTGAAGAAGTCGATTGCTCCACCCTCATGGAAAAAATCAATTTCGTCAGCTGAGTTCAAATTAGTTCTGGCTTTCGAAGTGGACATTTTTTAATACAAAAATTAACAGAAGGTAAGACGACTTATTGTAAATCAAAATTTGTTGTATCTATGACAAGGATTTCAATATTTCTATTTTCTTTTCAGGATTCAATACTGAAGTTTAAGTACTTACAAATATTAAATATCTACCAAGGACTTGTTCTTGTATATAACTTGCACCTGACACACAAGTCCGCTTCCAAATTCCATGTGCCTGCATGTATGTAGGTATGTACATGTCTCTGTCAAGAATAAAGTTCTTTAATTTCGTGGTAATGGTGATTTACAACCTTTTTTTCATCCATTAAGATTACCAGATTAACACTTCTTCATATTCCTTTAACTGAATACAAACTTTCCTTCAGAGCGATGTGTGGAAGTCCTTGAAGATCTTTTCACATATTACTCACTCCTCTCGTTCGGTCATCCTTAGATTACCTATTCCAATCGCTCAACAGACTTTCATCTCTTATCAGAGTACTAACACCCGCCGCGTGGTCCTGGTCTTGTCCTTGTTTCTTTGTCTCTCTTTGTTAGCTCCCATATGTTTAATTCACCAACGCACATGTTTAGAAGTTCGTCAAAAATATAAAAGGACGAAAAAAACAACTGCCATAACCACAAAAGAAGAAGAAAAAATACAAGGATAGAAAAAGAAGGACGTGTTTATGCATGTCCTTCGATGAACCTCACATCACCAGAATGATAAACATTTTGTATGCAAGGCATCACGTTTGCCGCTAAGTTGTAAATCCCTATAAGATGATCTTTATATACAATACTACAACTAGATACTAAAGGAATATTTGGGGAGTGTGAGCTAGGAAGGAGCTAGTAGACCCTGTGTTAGAATTGTGCGACTGTGACTATGAAGACAAGGAAGAAGGCGGGGACAACGCTATGAACGGGACATGGGAGTTTGTATACGAAAATTCGTATAATGGTAGTTTTTGTGAGCAACTTTCAAAAGAAAGATTAGCATGCAAGTCATGTGTCATTTTGCTTTATGTAGCACCCATCCTTAGAGCCATTGCAGTATAGAGGTATGTTCCTTATCCTTGTATATTAACCACATACGTATATACACACGTATAGATAATAAGAACAAGAAGAAGTAGGTATCTTTAGTCCTCATGCAATGCAAGGACAAGAATCAGAATCTGAAGATTGCTGTAAATATCTAGTCACGTGCTAGACCCGCATGCAAGTGTCGGAGGGATAAATTGCTATTAAGTGCGGCAAAGATGATTTATTGCAGCGTCTAACACCAAAAATAGACTCATTCGAAAAAGGGTTGTATCTTTATATACCATATGTACATATACATGATTTCCCTAGGTTGAGGTATTTAAAACATAGGATACGGGTAGATCTTAAGATTAAATTAGAAATGTAGGAGTTCTAGTAAAGTTATTCTTGAAATTCCATATTTATTGATTTTTTCAAGATGAATTTTTAAATACTGAGCAAAGTTCAAAGATATTATACACTGACTAAACCTATCAAGCATGCAAAATTACTTCGGAAAGCAGTATACAAAAAAAGTCGTTGCCATCAATTTGGTTTTAATCAAAAAAAAGCACTCCACAAGAGTGAGCTTAAACATTTTATTGTTAATTTGTCAACTTTTTTATGCCAAAGACATAAAGCGAACAAGAAAGAATTAGAGAATTTGAAGCTTATTATCGGTCTCGATGCTAATTGTTCTTGCAATTACTGTTAAAGAGCATTCTTGTCGTGTGGCAAAAGAACAAATCTCTGAATATGACAGGATGATCGAAGCTGAGCTCAAGCTTGTGCTGATAAACTTCAATTGCTTTGAGAACGAATATGTAACTGTCTAGGGCTCAATCCGTTAAAATAAGGGTACAGAAAATGAGTCAACATAAATTCGTATGCTGTTCGACGGATCTAATTGAATCTGAAATCTTATTGGCACACATTTTTTTGAACGCTCTTACCCAAGTGAATTAATGGAGCGTCGGCCCAAAGGTATGAATTATACACAAAAAATACAATTAAAACTTCTTGTATTGCCTTAAGAAACCCAAAAATCATGCGGAATTCTTCGCGACAACACGTATATTATGTATGTGTTCAAGGTGGTTGATGATAGATATACCGCTGATATAGAGATGATCCTTGTTTCCTTGATGCAAGTGCAACTAATTGATTGTGCAAAATATAGGCAGCAGTTAACTATCGGAGCATTAGTTAATAGTGCTGACAAATCAAAATTATACGAGGTTATCGTACATTGCCGTTTAAGATTCACATCTGAAAAGCAGGGTTGTGAATTAAAGAACGATGAAGTGGATAAGAAGCCTTAGATAAATTATTACTAATTATGAGAAAGAGCCCTGGGGCACACCACCTGTTTTTTTGGGCGTCCTCAAGGGCGGATCCAGACTTTCAATAACTTTAACACACACTTAACATAAAGATGAGTTTTTGAGCACCCCTCAAAAATGTTCTCTAAAGAAGGCTGAAGGCTAAAGTAATAAATTTAATTATTAGATTATTTAAGAACACTGTTCTCCTACAGAAAATGGTCTTACTATTTAATTTGGACGACTTCCTTTATAATGAAAGCATTCCAAGATTCTAACAGAATTCAAAATATGCCATATTTAAGAGCTAAAATGCAATACTTTAGAGTGTTTTTGGTGCATTACAAGCATAAATGTTACAAATTGTCTTTAAACGTAACTTTTATCCAAATATAATACATTCTGTTCTTGTTGGCATTTCTATAGATTTCTATAAATGCAAAAACCCAAAAAATGAGAAAGTTTGCCACAAAAATGTGATCCCTTTTCAGAATCTGATATGAAGAATTGTATGGCTGTTTTTACGATTTTTTTCGGACTCAGTCTGCTTACTCGTAGATTGGAGCCGATGCTAGAAAACAAATTCTAAAAACTTTTGAAAATATTTCGATCTTAAAGGAATCAACAAAACTTAAAAATTATGTTGAGAGAAAAATGTTTGATTCTCGATTTTAAGGATATATGAGCATGTACATATGTAAGTACATAATTTCTCTAAAAATTAGAGAAATTACAAACTACACGTTGCAGAATCTCTTTTCACTTCAGTTCTGGAAAAATTTAGAGTTTTCTTATTAAATTAATAGATATGAAACGTTGAATATATTTTTCAATTAGACATTGGTTTGAGAAAAGTATGACTTTTGCTCCTTTTGGGACATTTTATATTTTTGAAATTCGTGTTAAAATCTCAGTTCTAAAGCATTCAAAGCATATTCACCTCAAAAATGAACTGCTGGTTCTTACGAGCTTGCTCCAAGGAGTCTGATTAAGAATTAATTGATTAATTAAGATTTTCAAAAACTTAAATTTTTCAAAATTTGTATTTGAAAATCTTTAGAGCATATTTTTTAAAATTAATTTTGTATACCTACATAAAATGTTTCAATTTTAGTTTAAAAAAAATTTTTGGAATGCAGTTACTCAGAGCTAAATACACGTTTTACATTTCAATTTCGTTAGAAAATAAATAATAAATTTCGAAAAAAATGTAATATATTAAAAATCAAAAATAAAAAACATAACATTTTGATCATCAAATATTATTGACACACTATATTAAAATCAGTTGATTAGTTCTCGAGAAAACTTAAAAACAAAATAACGGTTCTATGGGAGTACCCCCCTGGAGCCAAATTAGAAAAAACATTTTTTAACAAGATTTAAAAAAAAAATCTATCGCTTTGTTTTTGAGAAAATTCGAATTTTCGATTTTTTACAAAAAAGTTTGCATAGGAACTACCTACATTTTTCGACTTCTCTGTCGAGTTCGAAGTTTTTTACGAATTCACACCTTACCTTCTAGTTCCAAGTAATAAAATGGAATTGAAGATGAGTTTCAGGAACTTCATAGCAATATAATATCAAATTGGCGATCTCTTATTCAGGGTTTCTTTTTAACAACCCTAATTTTTGCTCTTACTCTCAGAAAAGATCTTATGAAAAAAAGAGGCTGGGATGCGAGCCACTCTGATAACTTCCCATCCCGTCTGTCGATGTGTCTTGCTTAAAAGGTTTGTAGGTTTTCGTGTTTTGTTAAAAAAGTTATCAGTTAAATTATTCTAAAAAATAACCAACAACATTTTTCATATTATGAAATAGTTTGATTTCAAAATCTATTTTTGTTAACGAGATTTTTAGTCGTTTTTTTACCAATTTGCGTACTATTTTTTGTAGATTTTAATTTTTTATGAAAAAACTGACAGTTGCATTTTTATAAAAAATTACTGAAAACAATATTTTCTGTGAGATAAAATATGTTTGAAGCCGATATTTTAAGTTTTTGAAAAGATATTTGAGTCCAAAATTAATGTTTACCAACTTTTAGTAATGCTTTTCTTAGGTTTTTATTATTTGTACAAAATCAATTTGATTTTTCTCAAAATTTTACCGAATTTCGAGAACACATTTTTTTTAAAGAAAAATTAGTTTAAAACCAATATCTGAAAGTTCTGAAAATATATTTGAGTCGAAAATCAATTTTTACCAACTTTTATTAACTTTTTTTAAAGTTTTTATTTTTTTAAAATATTAATGACGGGCTTTAGCTCAATGAAAAAACAATTATTTATTTGTCACGATGTTTCGTTCGTGTCTATGAACATCATCAGGTGTGGCAATTAATCTATATTTGCATTAAAAAATTGGTTACAATTTGATAACATTGAAAAACTATGAAAACTTACAGTTGTTACATGAATAATGAATATTGCACTTAAGAATAAAATCATTTGATTCACAACAATTTTTACAAAAATTAAAACATTAGACCTTACTACACAAAGTTCAACTGACAAGTAACAGGCATAGGAAAATTAGTGTCAAAAGATCATATTGTTAGAAGTTTGTATTGAGGGCTTATCTCGTCCATGTCAGTTTTTTTGTTCATGGTGTTGATGGCGTTGATGATATGCATATTTTTTATAAAAAAAAACTATCAATTCGACTTTTCTCAAATTTTTTTCGAATGTTGAAAATAATATTTCTTTTAAGATAAAATTAGTTTGAAGCCATAATCTCAAATTTTTGAAAAGATATTTGAGTCGAAAATCAATTTTTACCAACTTGTCTTAATTTTTTTAAGGTTTTTAATTTTTTGTAAGAAAACTGTCAATTCGATTTTTCTCAAAACTCTACCAGATGTTAAAAACGTTATTCTTCGTTGCACAAAATTATTTTGGAGATAAAATAATTTTTTGTTCGTAAAATTTTCGAGGTGACAAATATTTTTTTTTTCAGTTTTTTTGATTTATGAAAAAAACGTTAATTGGAATTTTTTCCAAAAATATATTTTTTTGGTATTGCGTTACAATATAAAATATAAAATTTAATTCAAGTCTCTAGTGTTATTGGTTCGTCAGATATTAAGGGTTAACCAAAATTTTCACCTTTTTTTCATATTGCTATGGTAAAAAAACCACCCACGCAATTTTCTTGAGAGCCTTTTCTGGATCTTTCTGCCTTATTATCTGTATAACCCTCCCCCCGCCTTGTGTGCGAACGTATTTTATGAACGGCCCCTTTGGTAAAAATTGATACATATAGACATACTTTTAAGCAAGACAAATCGACAGACGGGATGGGAAGTTATCAGTGTGGGTCGCATCCCAGCCTCTTTTTTGTTTGTATTTTATCTCTTCTGGTCCTTGAGCTATGGACGACGAAAAAACGTCGCGAACGTACGGACGTACAGATATCACTCTAAGAATCTATTATTTCGACTCTAGAGTCCTTGAAACATCGAGAAGTGTCAAAATTTTTAATTTGACAAATCGGACCGATTACAATAACTTCATATGGGAAGTTAATAATTTAAAGCTTTACTAAAGGTTATCAAAGTGCAAATTGACGAAAGTGAGAGGTGGTTAATTCACAACCTTCAAAAGGTCTTTGAACTGGATTCAAATGTAGGCACCACACTTGGAAAAGTCCACCTGGTAGAACGATTATTATAGCATCATTTGAATAGGCGAAGCATGTTTTCCGAACAGAAAAAATATATGCTCGCCCATATCGTGATTTGGCAGAACAGATTATGCAAAAAAGTAACTGCCATGGACTGCCATGCAAGAGGTCTTGGGCTCAATCCCTGCCTGTGCCGCTGACATTGAGAACAACTATATGCTCTAAACTGTCAAATTAACTGTCATTCAGAAAAGTCTTACCAATTCAAAGTCGTACAAATCTCAAAAAAACTTAATGCAGATTTTTAAATCCATTAAATGTTTTATCTTTAACATTTATCAGTCCAGAAAGTGTCAAAATGAAAAAGATTAAACAGATAAAATAAAAACAACTATTTTCCTTCCTAACCTAACATAATCCTTAAATTCTATTTCCGGGAAATCCCTTTCTGCTTTTCTCTTCAGTTCAGAGCTTTGTTTGTTTCCACACCCCGACAAAGGAGTTTAAATACCCCATTAACACACCACAAACAAAAGACATTATATTATGGTATGTTTTCTGTCCTAAGAGGTTTAGTTTGTGAAAATAAAGTAGGTAGCAGGTTGACTGCACCCCAACAACGTCCCATCAACTCTTCACTCAGGTGAAAACGCATTTAGAAAATAAAAATAAGAAAAGTTTTGAAAATAGCTCCGCATCACAGTGCACACAATTACTGCTTCTAACCGTGTGAAATAAAATGCCTCAAAAGGAAAAAGGAAGCTAGCTACGCGACTTTTAAAGGGTAGAGCTAGCCTTGGTTCATATACCTATTTATAAAATAAAGGTATGTATGTACTGGTACATTTCCCCGTTTAATTTTGCGTTAATTTATGAAGTGCCATTGTTTAGCGTTACGCGCGCGACCCATATTTTTTAAACCGCGCGCTAACTTTTTAATACGCAAGTATATATACTCGTAGGTGATATAATATTATTTTATATGAATGTGGTTTACCTCAATGTTTGGCGGCGGCGTTTTTGTGGAAGCAGAGCATGGAAAACCTGGCAACAGGGGGTTTTTGCCGCATATGGCGGTACATTTTAAAGTGATTTTAAAGGAGCTAAGTGTTTTTTTTTTTTTTTGTTTACTTTCCCTCTTAACCTGATGGGTGTTTATAATTGTCGGAAATGTGAACTATTATTAAAATGGCATTGAGTTCCACACTAGGTACATTTATGCATTCATTGACCGTTGGAAGTAGGAAACAAAAACAAAAACAATACCATATTGTAAAGTGTTTTCCCTTTTTTCAAGCTCCAGCTCCCTTACAATGGTTATGGGATTTTACACTCTATAAAAGTCTAGATACGAGTGTAATCTATCCTTTTTTCTGAGTTCATTAAAAAAAAGTCCTGCGGCTGCGGCTATGTGGTAAAAACAGCACAACACAAACTATTCCCATTTAAGTATATAGTTTATATATTGTATACAATATACTTCCTTCTTTATACTTGGATCTTTATCAAAGACGTATACGTCGTCGTCGTAGTCGCGTAGGTCGTTCGAGGGTAAGGTTACTTCTGCAAAACCAAACTTTACTCATTAACTTGATAAATTAGTGATATTTTATTTATATTAAGGCGTATAATATCCTTGGCAACAAGTTGTTTAAATATGTGGACAAGAATACTTATTCTTCTGAGGCAAAAGTTATGAATTGTATTTTATGTGCTGTGGTGTGGTTGGAGGGCTTGAGGTTTTACTACATCAATTTTGATTTAATGAGTGAATAAAATAATGTATTTTCTCAATGAAGTGTCATTAAACTCATAAGTTAAAAAGTTACAATTACAAAATAATTAGTATTAACTCATACATAAGTACGAATTTTGCAATCTTAAACATTCGATCGTGTAGAATACGTATAACGTTCCGCCCCTTCCGGGTCTTTTCATATGTCCATATCATACAATTCAGGTCAGGTCAAAAGAAGTTGGTTAAAATCTTGTTCTCGGTCGTTGTTCTCAAATTATTGAAACCTAGAATCCAAATCAATGGACGGATGCCTGTGTGTGAGTTATAGAATTGCTTCCCAATCATAACAACCAAACCATACCCAGCGTATTCCATATCGCTTAATAAAAATACCATTAAATATTAAATGCCCACCAAGCATATTTCATTGAACATAATTTATGTGAATAGACATAAAATATTAAAAGTATTGTAAACAAAGAATGTCTAACAAAGAATCTCCCACAGATACCGAATATCCAAACATAAATATAAAATCAAACTAATGTAAACAAAAATCGTCACCGATCAAAAATCAAACTAATGTAAACAAAAATCGTCAACGATCAAAAACAATAAAATTGAATCATCATAAAATATGATGATAATGCATGTGTACCAATACACACATATTTATAGTTTGTAAGAAGAAATCAAGATTATCAAAATAGTATAAATAAGCAGGATTTTTCCTGACAAGAAGTTCAGTTCCATCTTGACACTCCTACGTATAGCAGAAGATTTCCCCCCACCAGTGGTAAGGGATCCGATGCTCAAATTAATAAATAAAATACTTGTTTAAAATTTTAATCTAGCGTTTTATTTATTTATCTTTTTAAAAAAATCCCGGAGGATTTAAAATACAAAATTTGTGCGTGTAGATAGATAGATAGATAGATTTTTATTACTTAAAATTTTTAAATACAATAATTTCGGTTACATTCAATTGGAATATAAATTTGGTAATAAAAGTGTTTTGGCGGTGGCAATGTATGCCGTCTGCCAGATTGACTATGTGTTTTCAAATTATGTTCAAAGAAAATGTTTACTATTTAACAAAATGTAAATGAACAATTGCAAAAATTATATAAAGATGCAAATAGGGCTTTCAGTGTAGCTAAAACAAAAATAAATTACTTAATAACTAATACATAATTTTTAGGCAAAAGAATTAACAGCTTTTAGTTTGGCAAAAACAAAATTAGAGTTGAGTAAAACTTGAATTCAAGATTACAAAAATGAAGAGCTTTTAGTTTGGCTAAAACAAAAATAAATGGTATTTGAACTCATTAAAAATTAAGCGTTATGTAAAGACTTTTAGTTTAGTTAAAACAAAATTTCAGTTATTTAAAATATTAATATAATAATACATAATATACAACAATAATATAAAATAGTACTTAGAAAAAACATGATATATAATTGAACTGTTTTGAATTGAAGTATAAAGAAAATTCTGTTATAATCATTTCTCTGTAACAGGTTGATTTTTCAAGATAATTGGATAGATTTTTCCAATT
Source organism: Eupeodes latifasciatus (assembly GCA_920104205.1). Lineage (NCBI taxonomy): Eukaryota > Metazoa > Arthropoda > Insecta > Diptera > Syrphidae > Eupeodes > Eupeodes latifasciatus. The sequence continues at coordinate 306,403,760 of OV049924.1, forward strand.
TACACCATTTAAAATTGTCAAAGTTTGCTCCATAGTTAGAGTAGGCTTTCCAAAGTAGAGGACTCTAAGTTCTTTATAAACTGGGAATATTGATAAAAAATGAAAAGTATCTTCTTTTGAATTTAAATTGCAAAGGGTGCAATGTGTAGTGAATGCACCCTTATAAGGTGAGCCGTTTAAATTGAGTTGCTCACTTCTTGCTTTGCAGATTAACGAAATTACCATTGTATTCATCACTAAAATAGTTATTTACGAGATCATGTTTCGAATCGGGGTAAATGACTGTGTTGATTGAAGATGACATCTTTTTGTAAATTTTTATTCCGCTGGTAGATGTCGACAGCCTTAATAACCCGTAGAGCTGTTATTTTAGTACGATTAAATTAGTAGGTATATTGGAAATTTAGCTCAATTCCACACTTCGTTGCCCATTGTCTACATTCTCCTATCCACTCCACTTTATTATCTATGATGTACTTTGCTATTGACAATTAAATTCTATTTGGTCTATATGCCAGTACTTTCAAGATGTAGTCAAAGTGAAGTTTTAGAGTATGAATAAACAGAGCAGGAAGGCCGGTTTCGAGTACTAGAACATAGTTTGGAATATTGGATGGTAGGCAGAAAAGCCGTTTGAGAAAATAACGTTGAAGTTTTTCTACTTCTTCGTGTGACTGATATCCCCATATTTGACAGCCGTAGCACATAACAGAGCGCATTACAACGTCAAATACCTTGTCCTTAGCTGAGGTTGGTACATTTTTGCTGTTTATAACATCTTTCCATGACGCGTTAATCATACTTTTTGGTGCTATCAGTTTTTTTTTTCGAGATGTGAGGTTAACTTCATATTAGAATTTAAAAGTATTCCAAGGTATTTGTATTCTGTCACAATTTCAATGGCCTCACCATTAAAGAACCACTTTTCATTCGATTTAAGTTTTGATTGTGTATTTCTTACTATCATTACTTTAGATTTTTTTAGATAAACCAATAATTTCCAGAATCTACAAAAATCAATTAGCTTATTTATCATAAGTTGTAAACTTTGGGGCGATTTTGCTAAAAGCACAATGTCATCTGCGTACATGAGTACGTACCTTAACGTTTAGATCTGTAAAACTTATTCCAGCGGGTAGATACATTGATATATTATCATCAATGAATATAGCAAAGAGAACTGCACTTAAAAGACAACCTTGTTTGACGCCAGATGTAGTCTCAAACCATTCAGACATATCCATCCCATCCCAAACCGCTGAGCGAGTGTTGTTGTACTTATTTTTCAGGACCAAAAGAAGTTTCGTCGACAGTCACTTTTGTGACAGTTTGTAAAACAATGCTTGTCGGTCTATCGAATCGAAAGCAGCTTTAAAGTCCACGAAAAATATGTACAAACTTCTTTTTTGCCGAAGGAAATACTGTGAAATTGAGTTTAAGATGAAAATGTTATCAACTGTGGAGTAGCCATTACGGAAACCAGATTGGTATTCACTAAGCACTTCATTATTTGCTATCCAAATGTTGATGCGACTAAGATTAAAGGATACAGATGCAAATATATTCGCAATAGAATTCATAAACGATATCCCTCTATAATTATTTGCTAGGTTAACATCGCCTTTTTTAAAAATTGGATAGACCAGAGAATCTTGAAATGCTTGTGGAACCTTCCCGGTATTGAAAATATTATTAAAAAGGTGAACAATTTCATACAAAAAATCAACAGGCGCGTTTTTGTAAAACTTATTGCTTATTCTATCTGGGCCTGGCGCTTTGTTATTCGCTGCGTAATGCAATGCAGTTTGGATTTCTATTATTGAAATTTGACAATCGAGAGTAGGTCTAAAATTAAAGGTTCCGCAAAAGAAAAATGATTGGAGATTGGATCAGGATTGAGTAAATTTTTAAAATAATAATTGGCTAGAACACTTGCTTTCAAGTTTGATCCGCAAATAAGCTTAGATCCTTTCAATTCTTTGATATTATTCCAGAAACTTTTACTATCTTTGATATTTGAAAGTTCATGTGCTACTGATGTATAATATTCCTGGCGTTTTGATTTGCACAAATCCTTGTAAGCTTTATTTGCTGTAATATACTGTTTGATGGTTGTTTCATTTAAATTTGTTTGTTGTCTGGTTTTCTTTAAAAATTCGAAGGAATTATTCCTTGCATTCAAACAGTCTTTATCAAACCATTTTTGTTTGAAGTTGACATTTTTTTGTTGTTTCTTATATTGGTGGCAGCTTTTATACATTTACAAAGAGAGTCTAGTCTTGAACTTGTATCGGAAAATAAAGAAGTATCAGTTAGTTTCTGAAGTTCATTCAAAATTTTTATTTGGAAGTTCTCTTTTTGAATTTCTTTCCAAACAATTTTGGGTGGTAAGGTGATTTCTGTGTAATTTGTGTTTGTGGTTTTGTTTATTGTAAATTGTACAACCAAGGGCATGTGACCAGAAAAAATCTGTGAGCCAACTTTAAAAGACGAAATACGATTGTGTGTGTGTATACGTACGTTCGTATTCGTAATGTACATCAATTTAATTGATTTAATTTTCTGCATAGTTAACTGTCTTGCTTTGGTTTTTTTTTTGTGTTTTTGTGTATTGTGATGGCTGGTAAGTTTTGTGTCGAATATAGCAACATTCGGGGGCTAAGAAAAAATTTGTGTTCTGTATACGTCCATACTGTTTTAAACAGGCCAGCTGTTCTGGCACTAAGTGAAACCCAGGTTGGCGAAAACACCGATCATACGGAGTTTAACCTTCATGGTTATAGCTTAGTGCCATTATTCTTTTCTCACCATGGTCTAGCCGTTTACGTCCGTAATGATGTTGCCTACCAGCTTCTGCCACAGTATGGCCAATGTATTAATACAAATTTTAACTATATATGGTTCAAATTTACTGTTCAAAGGCGCATCATTCATACTTGTTTTATTTATCGCAGCCCAAGTTTGGATAGTAATTCGACTTCAAACGAATTCGATGCGCTGTCCGACTCTATCCAGAGAATTGTATCCCATTTTCCGCACAGTGAGATCGTTGTTACGGGCGATTTCAATGTACACAATTCTTCGTGGCTGCGCTATTCGGGTCAGACAACATCCGAAGGAAGGTATGTCGAGATTTTTGCTGAGTTAAACCACCTGACTCAGTTAGTTGACGAGCCAACTCGGATTCCTGACGTTGCAGGTCAATCCGCCAACACTCTAGACTTGTTTCTTACTTCTGATCCTAATAAATATACTGTCAGTGTATTATCGCCTCTAGGCACATCAGACCATTGTGTCATATCTGCAAATTTCTCCTGCCAAAAAACCCCAGTTAAAGTTAAAACACCTACGAGAACCGTTTGGCAATATGAGAAAGCCAACTGGGACGGTCTCAATGAATTCTTCAGGAACTTTAACTGGTCACTATGCTTCCTCGATAGTGACGTGGATTCCAGTGCAGATATGATTACAAACTTGATTCTTTGTGGAATGAGAAATTTTATCCCCAATAGGGTAAAATCTATCAAACCCAAAGAAAACTCAT